>VZQC01011677.1:856336-884427 GCA_009823505.1 Rhizomys pruinosus | reverse complement strand
GAATAGCCTTTATTATTCCTTAAACTCAAAGAATGTATTTGACAAATAATGATAAACATTATTCGATAATGAAAAAAAAAAAGAGAGACCTGAACTGGTGTCATGTGCCTGTGATCCCAGCATTTAAGAGTTAGAAGTTATCCTGGACTGTGGAACTTGAGACTTTGTCTCTCAAAACAAAACTAGAGGCATAAAGGAGGGATGCCACTTGATAAAGGGCTGGCCACACACACACACACACACACACACACACACACACACGTGAGGATATTGACACAAAAGCATAACTCTTGCTGGGTGTGGTGGTGCATGCCTTTAATCCCAGCACTCCAGAGGCAGAGGCAGAGGCAGAGGGATCTCAGTGAGTTCAAGGCCAGCCTAGTCTACAAAGTGAGTTTAGGCCAGCTGGGAATGCAGGGAGACCCTGTCTCAAAAACACGGAGAGGAAAAAAAAAACAAAAAACACATAACTCTCACCTCAACAGGGATAAGAGGTAGTTGATTCTGGAGCCAAATCTGAGTGACCATGGCCAGGGAACAGAGATTCACGTTACCCACAATTCCATGTTCCAGCCTGGTTAACAGTTGCATTACAGTTTTATAGTACCAGAACAAAGAAAAGCCATAAATCAAGACACTTTTCAAATACATGGGTGGACACATTCAGTAGGCAGGTCTACTATAGGTCTACTATAGGTCTCAGGTGCTATCTGATGACATTCTTAGCCTTTTTTTTTTTTTTTTGTCTTTTTGAGACAGGGTCTCCCTGTAGCCCCAGCTGTCCAGGAACTCACTCTGTAGACCAGGCTGGCCTTGAACTCACAAAGATCCGCCTGCCTGTGCCTCCCAAGTGCTAGGATTAAAGGCATGCACCACCACACCCAGCTGACATTCTTAGCCTTTTGCTATATGGGGAATTGTTTCTTTCCTTAAGGAATACATTTTGTCAGTCACAAGAAAGTTGAGGAAGAAACAGAGGTAGACGAGGGGTGGATATTTATGATAAAATATACCCAGGCTCTGGATCTGCAGCATTCCAAACTCTCCACAGTCACTGAAGTGCTAATGAGTTGGTCAGCCTTGCAGGAAGTTCAGTCCGAGATGCAGGATTTTCTGGGAATTTTTCATAAGTTACCAGAACTCTTATAAAAAGCCATGTGCAGGGGCTGGAGAGATGGCCTAGCAGTTAAGAGCGCCAACTGCTCTTGTAGAGGACCGGGGTTTGATCCCCAGCACCCACATGGCAGCTGAAAACTGTCTTTAACTCCAGTTCCAGGGGAATCCGACGCCCTCTTCTGACCTCCGAGGCACTGCACGACACGGGTGCAAAAACCTGCATGCAGACAGTACATTCATACGCATACAAGAATAAATAAAAATTAAAAAAAAAGAAAAAGCCAGGTGCAAAGCCGGGTGTGGTGGCACAAGCCTTTAATCCCAGCACTCAGGAGGTAGAGGTGGGTGGATCTCTGTGAGTTCAAGGCCAGCCTGGTCTACAGAGCGAGCTCCAGGACAGCTGGTACTAAAAGGGAGACCCTGCCTCAAAAGTACCAAAAAAAATAAAAAATAAAAAGCCAGGTGCAGGGGTACGTGCCTTAATCCTAGCTCCAGGGAGGTACAAACAGGAAGACCTCTCTGGCTTGTTAGTCCTGTCAAATCAAGAAGAGACCTTGTTCTAGAAAATAACCTAGAAAGTGATTGAAGAAGACACCTAACATCAACCACTGAGACCTGTGCACGCACACACACACACACACACACACACACACACACGCACTCATCCTAAAGCAACCAAACAAAAGTAAAGAAAGAAGAGAAAAACAGAATAAGGTTAGGGAAAGAGTCAGAAAACTAGAAAGCTCCTTGGATTGAAAAGAGGTCAAAAGAAGCGGAGATTAACTAGAACAGTATCAAAGCTAGGAAATGGAAAAGGTAGGTTTTCATTCCAGATTTATTAAGCAGTCAGCTATCAGGCAGAAATAAAAGAATCCCAATGATTATGGGAAGCAGGAGTCCGCACACTCCTGTTTGTGAACTACTCCGCTCCTCAGAAGGAACCTAGAAGAGTCTATCCACAAAGCTTCCAACAGTCCTGTTAGGATAATAGCCACCTAGGAATTCTTAGAGCCAGCTCTCAATAGACTTCATTTTTGCTTAACAAAAATTTTTAGGGGTTGGACAGATGGTTCAGTAGTTAAAAGCATTGGCTACCTTTGCAGAGGACCCAGGTTCAGTTCCCAACAACTACGTGATATTTCGCAACCGTCGGTAACTCCAGTTCTAGGAGATCCAATGTCCTCTTCTGGCCTCCAAAGGCATCTCATGACACGGGTTCACTTACATACATGCAGACAATACACTCATACAGATAAAATTTTTAAAAGCATTTTTAATTTTTTTACATACAAGTTAACAAGTTTCATCTGGGCATTTTCACACATATTTTTTGGTTGGTTCTAACTCCTAGTAACTTGGCATGTGAATATCAAAATCCAAAGCACTTGAAAATTTCAGTGGGATATTTTGTACATTCGTACATTTAGGATTATTTGCAAAACCACATTATTGGGCCTCATTCCAGAGCTTATGATCCATGAAACTGAATCAATTAATGTTTTTTCAATGAAGTTTCCACCAGCTTGCTAAAACCTGTTTGTACTTGCCAGCCCAAGGTCTAGCACCACAATTAGGCCAGGACTTGTCCCTGAACTAGGTCCCCTATTTAATCACTTCAGGTCTAAAAGGACAGAGAAGAAAAGGGAAAGTCCTTGAGGTTTCTGGGAAAAAAAGTGGAAGGTAAACCATGGAGTACCTGGTACACTACACCAACCTCAGGTCTTTTTTAACAAGGCAGTTTGTTTGGCCAACCCTTCTTTGGCCTCTAAGACATTGTAACACTTTCTCCTTGAAAGTATTGTATTGTTATAAAAACAAAAGCACAAAACTTGAAGCTGGGTGGCTTATAAAGGAAGGAGGTTTGGGCTATATATCTGATTCAGTTGGTAGAATGCCTCCCTACCATGCACAAGGCCCCTGGATTCAATCCCCAGTACCACACAAATGGTCTTTGATGGTGCAGACCAGTACTCTAGAGGTAGAGGTGAAAGGATCTGAAGAGTTCAAGATCATCTTCAGTTACATAGGGATTAAAGGCATGTGCCACTTCACCCAGCTATTTATTTTTATTTTTACGTGTATGAGTATTAGGCCTGCATGTGTGTAAATGCAGTGGTGTGGTAAAGTGCAGACAGAAAAGGGCATTGGATTCCCCGGAACTGGAGTTATGAACGGTTGTTAGCTGCCATGTGGGTGCTGGGATTCAACCCCAGGTCTTCTGTAAGAACAGCCAGTGCTCTTAACTGCTGAGCCATCTCTCTGGCCACAAACCGATTTTTTTTTTTAACTGAATTTTTTATAAGGTTTATTTTATTTTATTTTTTTGTTTGTTTGTTTGAGATAGGGTCTTCCTGTAGCCCCAGCTGGCCGGGAACTTGCTATGTAGACCAAGATGGCTGGGAACTCAGAGTCCGCCTCCCTCTGTCCTCTAAGTACTGAGATTAAAGGCATTTAACACTATACCTTGCTTACTTTTACTTTTATGTGTATGAGGTACAGGGCACATGCAGTATGGAAAATCAAGCCAATTAAGAGCTTTAATCTGGAGGTGTGGCCAGGGAGAGAAGCAGAATGTGACAGCACAGGCCAGTCAGTAATGCCAGGCTGTGGAGTTGAGGGAGTCTTCACATAGTGAGAGCTTATCTTAAAAGTTAAATAAAAGCAAATCACTGGGTGTGTGATGGCATACACCTTTAATTCTAGCACTCAAGAGATGAAGGTAGGCAGATTTCTTGACTTCAAGGCCTGCCTGGTATATATAGGAAGTTCCAGCCAGGGCTATATAGAGACCCACACACACAAATCACTCCCAGATGTGGTAAGTTCAAAGCCATCCTACCCTGCATGGTAAATTTGAGGCTAGACTTCAAGTACATAAGCAGACAATCTTCATCTTTCCTTTCTATCCTCCTCCAAAAGTTCTGTATGGGAGGCCATAGGGCAAAACATTGCCAGAAACAAATTAATCAGAAGAACAATCCATGTGTAAGAAAAGGGAATTAAAGAAGGGCTCCACTTTTTTAGAGAGAAATTTAGAGAATTTTTGGACACAACTCATGTTCTGTTTCATTTGTTTTTGTAGTTCTGGGGATCATTCTAGAGCCTTGCAAATGCTTTGCAAGCATTCTAACATGGAACTACACCAGGGATTGGTGTCATCTTTTCACACAGCCCACAATAGCTTAATGACATGCCAGTTCGAACCAGGATTTCACAAAAAGAAACCTCACACATTCTATCGAAATTGTTAGTGGGAAAAAGCGAGGGCTCCTTTTGTGGGTTCTCAGTCTTGTTAATAAAAGAATTTAAAAACAAACTCAGGAGGAAGTTAAAGGACAATTTTCTTAGTGTTTTGTTTCAAATTTTATAATTTATTATTTTTTTTCTTTTTGAGACAGGGTCTCCCTGTAGCCCCTGCTGACCTGGAACTCACTATGTTCAAGACCAGGCTGACCTTGAACTCACAGAGATCCACCTGTCTCTGCCTCTGCTGGAATTAAAGGCATGCACCACCACACCTGGCTTAATTTATTTTTATTTTATGTGTGTAAAAATATAAGTTTTGCCTGCATGTATGTCACTTGTGTGAAATGGCCATGTTGGGCAGAAGAGAGCATCAGACCTCCTGGAACTGGCATTTGTTAGCTACCTTGTGGGTGCTGGAACTGAATGTGGGTCCTTTGTAACAGCAGCCAGTGCTCTTAACCACTGAACCATCTTTCTAGTCTCCAACTTTTAAAAAAATCATATTTTATTTTGTGTGTGTGCACACGTGTGTGTGTGTGTGTGTGTGTGTGCATGCGCCATGGTGGGACTGTTGGGTATCAGAAGATAACATTCAGGACTCAGTTCTCTCCTTGTACCATATGCGTCCTGGGGAGGGAACTCAGGTTACTAGGCTTGGCCAGCAGAGGCCTTTATCCACTGAGTAGTCTCACTGGATTTTATTAGTATTTGAAAGCAAAAAAAAAAAAAAAAAAAAGACAGGGAGATGCTGTAATGCTGGGAAGAGGGGGATGGAGAAGAGTAGACAAATCCAAGCCTTTTAAGTTAGGCATGGTGCATATATCTGAACAAGAGAAAGAAGGAAAAGTTACACTTTTGGAGTTAGAACTCAGAAACTGAGGCATGCTTAGTTGTGAAGATCTGCTAACAGCTACCAGGACAAGGAGCTTCTGGGAAGGGTAACTACTTTATCTCATTAGAGTAATGAGGTAATTCCACCAGAGAAGACCACTCATACAAAATGATGCAAAAAGAAAGTCTTCACAGCTGACGACTACATACTGGGCTTCCAGTCCCAGGTGCGTAGCCTTGAGCTGTGGCTGGGAGGAGTTTTATACAGAAAAACCATATCCAGGGATGAAAAGCTCAAGTTCCCAAGCTTAGGGTTGGAAAGGCCCCTCTAACAATTCCTATTTTCTAAGATCAAGCCAAGTGGAAAGTACAGAAGCCATGAATCTCCAGTTAGCTATGTTCCCCAGCTACCAGGTACACACTAACCTGGTCTCAAACTCCTGCCCTAGTTCAGTTGAATTATTCCCGAATCTCATACTTTGAATTAACTACTGGGTTCAGCTGAGGCTCATAATATGGCATAGCTATGGACAATCTTCAGGTGCCTCACCATGTTAGGGCCCAATTATTCCTCCCATTTATTTTTTTTTTAATTTTATTTATCTTTTATGTGTATGAATGTACTATCTGCATGTAGGTTTGTGCTCCCATGTCATGCAATGCCTTGGAGGTCAGAAGAGGGTGTTGGATTCCCCTGGAACTGGAGTTAAAGATTGTTCTCAGTCGCCATGTGGGTGCTGGGAATCGAACCCAGGTCCTCTGCAAGAGCAGTCGGCACTCTTAACCGCTAGGCCATCTCTCCAGCCCCTCCTCCCATTTGTTTAGCATGTATTCAGACAAATCAACCTTCCTAAGGTATGTCCCTACTGAAGTGATTGACAGCCATAGTTGGATTAACAATTGTTTGTTGTTAAGTATTTTACTTATTTTTATTTTTTGTGTGTGAGTGTATTGACTGCATGTATGAAAGTGCACTCATGTCATGCAATGCCTGAAGAGGTCAGAAAAAGGCATCAGATCCCCTGAGATTTGAATTATGGACAGATGTTGTTAGCCGCCATGTAGGTCCTGGGAACTGAACCTGGTCCTCTGCAAGACCAGCCAGTGCTCTTAACCACTGAATCATCTCTCTAGCCCTGGATTAAGGTAGAGGCCAAGAGTTTAATATTCTCATGTTGGCTCAGATCAGATTGTCATGTCTCCACCCAGAGCCAGAGGTAGAACCCAGATTCTACTCTTGTGACCAGGAAGAAGTACCTTTCCCTTAATGGGTCTCAAAGCCAGAAATCTCTCCTTTTTATGGCATCATATGGCATTTTAACTGTTAGTAGGGGTAAGGAGGTAAAGGGGCCTGGGCAGTTGTAAAGTTTCCCTTTCTAGTGTTACCAGGTGTTCTAGTTTGTCTTCAGTGGCTGTGACAAAACACACTGACTACTACCAATTTGGGGAGGAAAGGGTTTATTCAGCTCACATCTCCTGGGTTACAGTTCATCACTCAGGGAGCCCAAGGTAGGAACTCAGGGCAGAAACCTGGAGGCAGGAACTGAAGCATAGGCCATGGAGGAATGCTGCTTACTGACTTGCTCCCCTGGCCCATGCCCAACCTGCTTTCTTTTTTGTGCAGTTCTTAGCCTCAGCCTTTAACAGCTGTGCTATCTCTCCAGCCCATCCAATCTGCTTTCTTTTTTTTTACCTTTTTTTTTTTTCTTTTTTTTTTTTTTTTGGTATTTTTGAGGCAGGGTCTCCCTTTTAGTACCAGCTGTCCTGGAACTCACTCTGTAGACCAGGCTGGCCTTGAACTCACAGAGACCCACCCACCTCTACCTCCTGAGTGCTGGGATTAGCTCTTATACCATACACAACAACCTACCCAGGGGCGGCACCATCCATAGTGGGCTGGGCCCTCCCACATTGCTCAACAATTAAGACAATACTCCACAGACGTGGCCACAGGCCAGTCCAATGGAGCCAGTTCTCCAATTGAGGTTCCCTCAACCCAGGTGTGTCAAGTTGACACTAAAGCTACCCAACACAATTGACTCCTTGTCAACTTGACACATCACTATTTTTTTTTTTTTTTGTATTTTTGAGACAGGGTCTCCCTTTAATCTCAGCTAGCCTGGAGCTCTCTAGGTAGACCAGGCTGGCCTTGAACTCAGAGATCCGCCTGCCTCTGCCTCCTGAGTGTGCCAGCACGCTCAGCAAAAGGCATGTGCCACACACCAAGCAAAACACATCACTTTTAAACTACCACCTTTCCAGTCCTTGTCCCTAAGGTATGATAACATTATCACAACATAAGACAGTACAAACCTTATAGATCCCCACAGTCCTTTAAATGTCCAAACACTTAAAAACGTTCACAGTCTATAGTAGAGTTCACAGACTGTGGGCTGCTGTAAAATCCAAAACAGAAGTAGTACTGTCTTATTTAAAGGGAATAAATCAAGCACACAAACAAAAACCTAAGTCCTGCAAATTAGCTCAAGGCTGGACATCTGGGATTCAACTCACAATCTTCTGGGCTCCAAAAGGTTTCGGCAGCTCCTTCTCCTACTCTGCCATCCAACGTTACACGCACAGGTCAACTCGCAGGCCCAGGCCAGCTCTATTCCATACCTGCTGCTGCTGCTCTTGGTGGGTGTCCCATGGTCCTGGCATCCCCGTCCAAAGCTGGGGGTCTCCACTGAAACTGAGGCAGTAACTTCACAGTGGTCTCTTCTGACCTCTCTCTGGGTGCAAAGCCTCAGCTCTCTCCTGACCCCTGGGATCCTGGGGGTCTTCACTGCAACCAAGGTGCATTTCCACCAATAGTCTTTCCTGAACTCTCACATGGCCAAGCCTCGGCTGCTGTCTGTGAACCCCTCAAATTCAACACTAGAACCATATGGAGAACCTCTTTGTTTTTTTTGGTCTTTGAGACAGGATGCTCCCTCCAGCCCCAGCTGGCCAAGAACTCACTCTGTGACCAGGCCAGCCTTGAACTCACAGATCTTGCTGCTCTGCCTCCAACGTGCATATAGGAAGACTCTAACATTACCAAAGTCCTGCTTCTGGCTTGACATGGAGGCACAGGCCCCTTCTGGAACATAGCTTCTTGTGTGGCTGACCTGAAGAAATTCTTCCCAGAAGATTTCACCACAAGTGATGCTGGTCTCTTATTACTTACAGCTGACTTTTTTTTTCAGCCCCAGATAACCAGGATAAAGTTGTTCCAGTTAAACAAAGGTTTCACTTCAGGTTACGGTCTCTTTCTTGACTTAGAGCTGATTCTTCAGCCCCAGCTGACCAGACCCACAGATTCTTAATTTCAAAAAATATCATCCCACCGCCTTGATGGTCTCTGCTTCCCCTTTGAAGCTTCACAAGACAGGGCGCCATCATCTACAACTTTTTCAACATAACTGTTCGCAAGTTCCACAGCAATGAGCTTTAGGCATTCAATGATTTTCACAGCCAAGCTTCCAAATGCTTCTACAATCCTTTCCCAACACCAAGGTCAGGTCTGTACAGCACACCCACTTCTGGTACATTTTTTGTTCTAGTTCACTTTTCCATTACTGGTTGGACAATAACACTCTGACCACTACCAACTTGGGAGGAAAGGTTTTATTAGGCTCACATCTCCAAGGTTACAGTTCCTCACTGTAGGGAGCCAAGTCAAGGAACTCAGGGCAGGAAGCTGGAAGGCAGGAGCTGAAGCAATAGGCCATGGAGAAATGCTACTTACTGGCTTGGCTCCCCTGGGCCATGCCCAGTCTGCTTTTCTTTTTGTGGGGGGGGGTCTTTTTTTTTTGAGACAAGGGTCTCCCTGTACGCCCCAGATGTCTTGGAACTCATCTGTAGACCAAGCTGGGACTTGAACTAACGAAGATCCGCCTGCCTCTGCCTCCCAAGTGCTAGGATTAAAGGCCAATGCTACCACCATGCCAGCATTGTTCTGCTTTCTGTCTACATACCCACAACCTGCCCAGGGTTGTACCACCCATAGTGGGCTGGCCACTCCCACATTGCTCAACAATCAAGACAAACTACCACAGACGTGCCACAGGCCAGTCCAATGGGCCAATTCCACACTTGAGGCTCCTCAACCCAGGGTGTGTCATGTTTGAACATTAAAGCTATACAGCACACTAAGGAAACAGGAAGTGAGGTCCAAAGCTCTCCAAAAGGAGGAATCTGTCCTCAATGGTCTCCAACTCTGCTAATCCCTGTCCAGCTGTCTAACAAAATGATAGTCATTAGGTAGTTTATACTAAATAAGTTTTCAATTTGTCTATATACCATTGTTCCTGATGCAGATTTCTGTTTTACATTGAATGAAAAACAATTCTACCACAAAATTTTCCAGTTTAAACAAAGCTTTGTTTTGTGACAGCGTCTCACTATTAGCCCTGGCCCACGTGGCCTTAATCTTAGAGATTTGCCTGCCTCTGCCTCTGAATACTAGAGTGGGTTACAGGCATTCACTAAAGGATACAGGCAAGTACAGGTTACCTGCTCTGGACAAGTGGAGAAGCATAACCGGCCATGAGTAGGACAACAACAGAGAATCTGGGAATCGGCTGCGCGAGGGATCTGGTATGATCCTTAATGTGCCTCTCTATGCTATAGAGCAGTCGATAGGCTCATTATAGACGTCAGAAGGATCAACGCCTGTGCCATAGTTGCATTGTGCTTACCCCAAGTCCGTCTTGTGATTAAATATGGCACAAGTCGCGTAGAGAGCAGACTGATAGATGCCAGCCAGTCTGAGTTCTTTTCGTATTTATTTATTATTGTTATCTTATGTTCACAGAGACAGGGTCCGTAGACCGCTCAGTCTCGTTCCAATGGAACGTTCACAACATTTGCCGTACGACCGCGATACAACAAGTGCTAGGTCACTTAGCAAACTCACAAAGATCCACTGTCTCTGCCTCTGAAGTGCTAAGATTCAAGGCGTGGTGCCACCATGCCTGGTTGGATTTTAGCTTTATTTAAGAATTTTATTTTATTAAAAAAAAATTTTGTTTTATTATTATTAAATTTAAATAAGATTTATTTATTATTTTTTTTTTTTTTTTTTTTTTTTTTTTTTTTTTGTGTATGTGTGTGCATGCGCAGAGGTCAGAAGAGGGTTGTCAGATTCCCACTGGAACTGGAGTTTCTCTGGATTGGAAGTCAGAGGTTCTCAGCGCACCATGTGGGTTGCTGGGGATCGAACCTGGGTCCCCGCAGAGCAGTTTGTCGCTCTTAAACGGGCTAGGCCCACCATCACTCTCTGACAAGCCCTGTCACAGAGCCTTTTTAGGGTCACATTTGCATATCTGCTTTAAGGAAGAAAAATAATCTATGTAAATTACACCAGAGGCTCTTTCTCCTGGGAAAATATTACCCCATAATTGTTTTTTTTGGGGGGTGTCTTGTTTTTGAGACAGGCGGTCCTGTGCCACCATGGTTGGCTATCCCGTAGATTAAATAAAGGTTTTGCAATAAACAAAATGGCCCATTCACTTAAGTGATAGATAGAGTCTGGCAGGGTGTGATGATGGGTGCCTTTGTCCCAGCACTCTGTAGGCAAGAGGCAGGGGGACTTCCATGAGTTCAAGGACATCTTGTCTGTGTAGTACAGATTCCAGAACAGATGGGTACAGGGATGAAACACTCGTTCCAAAAGACAGGGAGAATGAAAGAGAGATGCGAGAGCGAGAGGAGAGCGAGAGAGAGAGAGGAGAGTCTAGAGGGCCAGAAATTCAGAAATTCCAGGTCATTCTCATCTTCATATCTAACTCCAGGCCAACCTGGGCTACAATGAGATTCTCTCTCAGCAAACTGAAACATCAATAAGGGTAGAGGTATGTCTGCGCTAGTAGACTTCCGGCCTGCCTGTCCTTGCAGAGAATCTAGGTTTAGTTCCAGTACCACATAAACAGCGGGTAGTGATCAACAACTGTAATTACTTAGCACTTGGGAGAGAAGGCTGGAGATTTTCAGGGCTATTTGGCTACACAGCAACATGAAAGCTTACCCAAGCTACAAAATAGTGTTAGTTGTTAGTATTGTCAATTTGACAAGATCTAGAATCAACTAGGAGAAGACCTNTTTTTTTTTTTGGTATTTTTGAGACAGGGTCTCCCTTTAATCTCAGCTAGCCTGGAGCTCTCTAGGTAGACCGGGCTGGCCTTGAACTCAGAGATCCGCCTGCCTCTGCCTCCTGAGTGTGCCAGCATGCTCAGCAAAAGGCATGTGCCACCACACCCAGCAAAACACATCACTATTAAACTACCACCTTTCCAGTCCTTGTCCCTAAGGTATGATAACATTAATCACAACATAAGACAGTACAACCTTAAGATCCCCACAGTCTTTAAAATGTCCAAACACTTAAAAGTTCACAGTCTAGTAAGAGTCCAACTGTGGGCTGCTGTAAAATCCAAAACAAGTACTGTCTTATTTCAAAGGGAATAATCAAGCACACCTAAACAAAACCTAACTCCCGCAAATTAGCTCAAGGCTGGACATCTGGGATTCACTCACAATCTTCTGGGCTCCAAAAGGTTTCGGCAGCTCCCCTTCTCCTACTCTGCCATCCACAGTACACACAGCTCATCTCGCAGGCCCAGGCCAGCTCTATTCCACACCTGCTGCTGCTGCTCTTGGTGGTCGTCCCATGGTCCTGGCACCTCCAAAAACCTGGGGTCTCCACTGAAACTGAGGCAGTACCTTCACCAGTGGTCTCTTCTGACCTCTCCTGGTGCAAAGCCTCAGCTTCTCTCCATGACCCCTGGGATCCTGGGGTCTTCACTGCAACCAAGGTGCACTTCCACCAATGGTCTTTCCTGACCCCTCACAGTGCCAAGCCTAGGCTGCCTTCTGGGACCCCTTCAAATTTCAACACTAGAACCATATAGGAGACTCTTTTTTTTTTTGGTCTTTTTGAGACAGGATCTCCCTCCAGCCCCAGCTGGCCCAGAACTCACTCTGTAGACCAGGCTAGCCTTGAACTCACAAAGATCTGCCTGCCTCTGCCTCCCAAGTGCATATAGGAGACTCTAACACATTACCAAGTCCTGCTTCTGGCTTGACATGGAGGCTCTGGTCCCTTCTGGAACATAGCTTCTGTGTGCTGACCCTGAAGAAATTCTTCCCAGAAGATTTCACCACAATGATGCTGGTCTCTTATTACTTACAGCTGATTTTTTTTTTCAGCCCCAGATAACCAGGATAAGTTGTCCCAGTTAAACAAAGGTTTCACTTCAGGTTCCGGTCTCTTCTTACTTACAGCTGATTCTTCAGCCCCAGCTGACCAGAACCCACAGATTCTTAATTCAAAAATATCATCCCAACAGCCCTGATGGTCTCTGCTTCCCCTTGAAGCTTCACAAGACAGGGCGCCATCATCTACAACTTTTTCAATATAACTGTTCCAAGTTCCACAGCAACAATCTTTAGGCATTCAATGATTTTTCAAGCCAAGTTCCAAATGCTTCTACAATCCTTTCCCAAAACACCAAGGTCAGGTCTGTCACAGCAACACCCCACTTCTGGTACCAATTTTTGTTCTAGTTCACTTTTCCATTACTGTGACAAAACACTCTGACCACTACCAACTTGGGGAGGAAAGGGTTTATTCAGCTCACATTTCCTGGGTTACAGTTCATCACTGAGGGAGCCCAAGGTAGGAACTCAGGGCAGGAACCTGGAGGCAGGAGCTGAAGCATAGGCCATGGAGGAATGCTGCTTACTGGCTTGCTCCCCTGGGCCATGCCCAGTCTGCTTTCTTTTTGTGGGGGGGGTCTTTTTTTTTTGAGACAGGGTCTCCCTGTAGCCCCAGATGTCTTGGAACTCACTCTGTAGACCAGGCTGGACTTGAACTCACAAAGATCCGCCTGCCTCTGCCTCCCAAGTGCTAGGATTAAAGGCATGCACCACCATGCCCAGCATGTCTGCTTTCTTATACCATACACAACAACCTGCCCAGGGTTGGTACCACCCATAGTGGCTGGGCCACTCCCACATTGCTCAACAATCAAGACAATACTCCACAGACGTGGCCACAGGCCAGTCCAATGGAGCCAATTCCACAATTGAGGCTCCCTCAACCCAGGTGTGTCATGTTGACATTAAAGCTATACAGCACACTAAGGAAACAGGAAGTGAGGTCCAAAGCTCTCCAAAAGGAGGAATCTGTCCTCAATGGTCTCCAACTCTGCTAATCCCTGTCCAGCTGTCTAACAAAATGATAGTCATTAGGTAGTTTATACTAAATAAGTTTTCAATTTGTCTATATACCATTGTTCCTGATGCAGATTTCTGTTTTACATTGAATGAAAAACAATTCTACCACAAAATTTTCCAGTTTAAACAAAGCTTTGTTTTGTGACAGCGTCTCACTATTAGCCCTGGCCCACCTGGCATTGAACTTAGAGATTTGCCTGCCTCTGCCTCCTGAGTATTGGGATTACAGGCATTCACCACCACACTGGCGAGGGTCTGGGACTCTCTATGTAGAGCAGGATAGCCTTGAACTCACAGAGATCTGCCTTCCTCTGCCTCCCAAGTTCTGTGATTAAATGCACGCACCACCATGCCTCTGAGTTTTTTATTTATTTATTTTTTTGTCTTTTCAAGACAGGGTCTCCCTGTAGCCCCAGCTGTCCTGGAACTCACTCTGTAGACCAGGCTGGCCTTGAACTCACAAAGATCCACCTGTCTCTGCCTCTGAAGTGCTAGGATTAAAGGCGTGTGCCACCATGCCTGGCTGGATGTTATTCTTAAAGAGCTTAAGGTCACAGAGCCTTTTTTTTTTATTATTAAATTAAATTTAATTTATTTATTTATGTGTATGAATGTATTGTCTGCATGTAGGTTTGTGCACCCGTGTCGTGCAATGCCGCAGAGGTCAGAAGAGGGTGTCAGATTCCCCTGGAACTGGATTTCTCCTGGAATTGGAGTCAGACGGTTCTCAGCCACCATGTGGGTGCTGGGGATCGAACCCGGGTCCTCCGCAAGAGCAGTTGTCGCTCTTAACCGCTAGGCCACCATCTCTCCAGCCCTGTCACAGAGCCTTTTTAGGGTCACATTTGCATATCTGCTTTAAGGAAGAAAAATAATCTATGTAAATTACACCAGAGGCTCTTTCTCCTGGGAAAATATTACCCCATAATTGTTTTTTTTGGGGGGTGTCTTTTTGAGACGGGGTCCCTGTGCCACCATGGTTGGCTATCCCGTAGATTAAATAAAGGTTTTGCAATAAACAAAATGGCCCATTCATTTAAGTGATAGATAGAGTCTGGCAGGGTGTGATGATGGGTGCCTTTAGTCCCAGCACTCTGTAGGCAGAGGCAGGGGGACTTCCGTGAGTTCAAGGACAATCTTGTCTGTGTAGTAAGTTCCAGGACAGCTGGGGCTACAGGGAGACCCTGTCTCAAAAGTACAGAGAGAAAGAGAGAGCGAGAGCGAGAGCGAGAGAGAGTCTAGAGGGCCAGAAATTCAGAAATTCCAGGTCATTCTCATCTTCATATCTAACTCCAGGCCAACCTGGGCTACATGAGATTCTCTCTCAGCAAACTGAAACATCAATAAGGGTAGAGGTATGTCTGCGCTAGTAGACTTCCGGCCTGCCTGTCCTTCAAGAATCCCTAGGTTGGAGTTCCAGTACCACATAAACAGCGGGTAGTGATCAACAACTGTAATTTTAGCACTTGGGAGAGGCTGGAGAATTTCAAGGCTATCTTTGGCTACACAGCAACATGAAAGCTTACCCAAGCTACAAAATAGTGTTAGTTGTTAGTATTGTCAATTTGACAAGATCTTTAATCACCTAGGAGAGAGACCTGAGGCAGCATGTCTATAGGGGAGTTTCTAGATTGGTCTGTAAAGAGGGACAGGTTATAAGGAAATCATATAGACTCCATTTTTCTATTTTTTGGAAATAAATACACCATCTGAGAAATAGCCCCCCATCCTCAGATTTCAAGAGAAACCACAGAATATCTCAGTAGCTAACAGGAAGGACCAAAGGTTGTTTGTTGAAAATAACTAACAGGGAAAGACCAATGGTTAAACATGTTTGCTCTTCCTCCAGGATGTACTCAGTGAGTAAAATCCCCCACCCCCCCACCATGGCGCCACCAAAGCTGCCAGGTGGCCCCGACCTATCAATCTAAAAATCATGCTTCCTCGGTCTCTATGAATCAATAACAAAATGCCAAAACTGGAAAATTCCCCGTTTGCAGTTTTTCCTTGAAAAGATCCCCTGCCCCTCACCACCACCAAGCTACAGGACCGCTTCGCCCAGCCTGCTGCATCAGAAGGGAGGCGGTCCAAGCTCAAGCTTGAATTAAAGATTCTTTGTATTTACATTGGAGCTGAGTGTCCTGGTGGTCTTTTGGGGGGTCCCAGTGATCTGGGCATAACAGGGTTAACTGAGGTGGGAAGATCCCCCCACCCCAATGTGTATGGCACAAGCCAAGAGTTCCCGTCCTGGGTTGGATCATGTGAGAAAGAAGGGAGTTGAGTGCTGCCATCCATTCCTTTGCTTCCTGACTCTGGATCCTGTGTGATGACGTTTCACATTCCCACCTCCAGGCCTTCCTTCCTTGCTTGCCATGACAAAGCATGAGCCAAAATAAACCTTCTTCCCTTAGGTTCCTTGTGTCCGGTATTTGATCACAGCAAGAAAAGTAACCACTATAGTGTTCATATTAAGGAATTCCTAACACTCATTAGTTCTAGACTGCATGGAGAATATAAGGTGCAGCTTCAAATTCCCTCCCACAGTAAAGTCAAGAGGATGGACATTCTGTAGAAATGAACTAAGGCCAATCGAAGGAAGACAGCAAAAGTATCTACTAAGAACTGCTACTGCAGAGAAGCCAGCCACCATCAGGCACTTGGCTTGGAGGAAAGTCTCACAATCAGACAGAAAGGCAGGACCAGTTTTTGTTATTTGTGTTTTGTATTATCAGACAAGATCTCCTGTAGCCCAGGCTGGACCCTGACTCCTTATGTAGAAAAAGGATAACATGAACTTCTGAGCTTCTTTCCTCTGTATTCATAATGCTGGGATTACAGGTTGGTGCTCCAGGCCCCGTTTATGTGGTCAGGGGCATGGTCAGGGGCATCCCCTGGGCGTCTTCAGCACTGTAGACTTGCTCAGGACCTGGGATGAGAGAAGGCCCCTCGGGCAAGTTCTTGAGTTAGCCTAAGAGCTTCGGCTTCAGAGTAAATTACTGGCAATTTAGTCTAAAGTCTCTGCTTTACTTGGCAATAAACTGAGGTTCCAGCATGAGTCTTCTCCCAGACTTTAAAATTTAAATAAACCGGGTGTGGTGGCACATGTCTTTAATCCCAGCCCTAGGGAGGCAAAGGCAGGTGGATCTCTGTGAGTCCAAGGCCAGCCTGATCTACAGAGCGAATTCCAGGACAGCTGGGCCTACAGGGAGACCTTGTCTCGAAAAGACCAAAAAAAAAAGAAATGAAACAGCACGTACCTCTAAATCCCAGGAGCCTCAAGTCCCAGGAGTTAGGAGGCAGAGGCAGGTAGATCTCTGTAAAATCCAAGACAGCCTTGTCTACATAGTGAATTCCAGGCTATCTGAGAATTCAAGGAGGCCCTCTCTCAAGGTACAAAACCAAACAAACAAAAACAAACCCACAAAAACTACTAGAAAAAAAATTAAATCAAATAACAACAACAAAAAATGGTTCTTAGTCTACCTGGAGTGGAACTTTCTACTTGATGCGAGGTTTTGCTTTGAAAGTGATGGATTGGTTGCTAGTCAGATTCTTTCTAAAATCATGAAGGAAATCATGGTGATAAATTAGCAGTTTTTCTGGTTTGTTGATCAGGTAGCAAAATTTGCTTTAAAACATGACAAGCAAAAGTCAGAAAAGAAATGAATCTATATTAGTTATTTTGTGGTTGATGCAAGAAAACACTTGACAAAAGGCATGTCAGGGACGGTATGGAAAGAAGACTCAAAGGTCACATCCTGTCCCCAGTCAGGAAGGACAGAGAAATGAATACTGATGCTTAGCTCACTTTTTTTTCAACAATTTTTTTTTAATATTTTTAAATTTTTATTTTGTATGTGTATTAGTCACTTTTCTGTTGCTGTGATAAAGCACCATGACCAAGGAACTTATAAAAGGAAGAGTTTATTTGAGCTTACGATTGACAGTTCCAGGGAATTAGAGTCCATTGTGGCGGGAGGCATGGCAGCTGGATCTGGAGCAGGAAGCCGAGGGTCACATCTCGCAAAGAGCACAGGAAGCAGAGAGAGAGAACAAACTGTAGACCACGAGGCTTGTTAAAACTCACTAAGCTGGCCCCCAGTGACACACTTCCTCCAGCACTGCCACACACCCCAAGACCTCCAAAAACAGCGCCACCAACTGGAGACAAACGTCTGAATACCTAGAGCCTATGAGGGACACTCGTTCAAACCACCACAGTATGTATGTACTGTCTTCATGTAGGTTTGTTCACCTGTGTTGTGCAACATCGTGGAGGTCAGAAGAGGGTGTCAGATTCCCGTGGAACTGGAGTTAAAGATGGTTCTCAGCTGCCATGTGGGTGCTGGGGATTGAACCTGGGTCTTCTGCAAGCGCAGTTGGCACTCTTAACTGCTAGGCCATCTCTCCAGCCCCCAGCTTACTTTTTTTTATGCAGCTTGAACCCTAACCCATGGGATGACCCCACCAGAGTTAGGGGGCATCTTTCTACAACTAACACAATCTACAAACTCCACTACAAATATGCCCAGAGGCTTATCTCCCAAGTGATTGGAGATCTCGTCAAGTGACAATATGAACCATTCTGGTCAGAGTAGAACTCCTACAGATGTACATTTGCACACATGCACACATGCACACAGGCATTGCTAGTGATTGAAACCAGGTCCTTGTGAGGTGGAAAACCAGAGCTGGCTGAGAAAAGAAAGACACTGTTGAGGCTTGAGGAATGGCTCAGTGGTTAAGAGTCCAACTGCTCTTGCAGAGGACCAGGGTTCGAGTCCCAGAACCCACATGGTGGCTAAGAACCCTCTTTAAGCTGGGCATGGTGGCCCACACCTTTAATCCTAGCACTCAGGAGGCAGAGGCAGGTGGATCTCTGTGAGTTCAAGGCCTGCCTGCTCTACACAGTGAGTTCCAGGCCAGCTGGGACTATAGGGAGATCCTGTCTCAAAAAAAAAAAACACTGTCTTGAGAAACAATGACCCAAGGAAAGGGCCGTGTCTCCTTGTCACTTCTTATATAAACATGCTTCTCATTTGGAAAACTTTCCTCTTCCCTCCCCCCCTCCCAGTCCATAGGCCCATTCATATAGGTAAAATATTTTTTTATTTTTTTATTTTTTTTAATTAATTAATTTTTTATCAAATCTAGACCTGTGTCATCCCCCCATTCCCCCGCCCCACCAGAGCTCATGCATTCTGCCAAACATGCTTTTCATCTTTTTCTCAGTCTTTCTCAATCAATATTCTCCATGTGGAAGTTGACTGTTTTGAGCAGACATTCACTGTTTCAGTCAGTTCTTTGATGCAGTCCTTTCTGTTGTTGTTGTTGTTGTTGCTGTTGTTGTTTCTAATATGCATCACTCCCAACTGCTTTGGACAAAAGCTCAAGGAGCCGTGCACAAGAAATACTTACAACTAGGTAATTGGCACTAGCATCCACAGATGAGGGATACCATTTGTCGTTTGTTTTTCTGGGACTGTGTTACTTCACTCAGCATGATGTCCTCTAGCTCCAGCCATTTTCCTGAAAAGCTCATGATGTGGTCTTTCTTTACTGCTGCATAGAACTCCATTGTGTAGNTGCTTTCCATGTGGCTGTACGAGTTTACCAATCCCCACCGCAGTGGCTGCCGTGATCCCCTTCCCCACAGCTCTCCAGCACTTGGTGTCATTTTGTTTTCTTGATCCGCCCGTCAACCACTCCTCCTCAATATATTGCTTGAAAACACTTGCTAGAGGCAATTAAGGCAAAGAAAAGGATATTAAGGAGTACTAATTGGAAAAGAGGAAGTTCAGCGCTCTGCAGTCTATTGGAGTAGATGATCTCTTAAAAGTGGTTTTGGTTGTAATTTCCTTTTTTTTTTTTTTTTTTTTACATTTTATTTATTCTGTATATGTGTATGTGTATGAATGTACTGTCTGCATGCAGGTCTGTGCACCCGTGTCGTGCAATGCCGCGGAGGTCAGAAGACGGTGTCGGATTCCCCTGGAACTGGAGTTCTCCTGGAATTGGAGTTTCAGACGGTTCTTGGCCGCCATGTGGGTGCTGGGGATCGAACCCGGGTCCTCTGTAAGAACGGTTGGCGTTCTTAACTGCTAGGCCATCTCTCCAGCCCCAATAAGATGCTATCTTAAAGTGGTTTTGATTTGCATTTCCATAATGATTAGTGATGTTGAACACTTCTTAAGGTGTTTCGCAGCCATCTCTAATTCCTCACTTCTGAAGTCTCTGTTCAGCTCTTTGCTCCATCTATTGAGTGGGTCATATAGATAAAATATTTTAACCCACCAATACATGAAAGGACTTGAATGTTGTAAGAAATTGCAAACTGAAGCCCAAGTTTTGGAGGTTACTCCCCTAAGTCCATGCTAGCAAGAATAAAGCATGTGATTCTCTATGGAGTCTCTTCTGAACTTGGCCATTTCTGTAACACTTGAGCAGCAATGCAAGTGCTCTACCACTGAGCTATAGCTCCAATCCCTTTTATTTTATTGTTTTTCTTGATTTTGAAACAGCAGCTGAGTAGCTAAGTTTACAGGTTTCCGCTGCCAGGCCCAGCTCTGGTAGGTAAATATTTATTGCGATGAAGAGGGTAAGCTTTGGGGGTCTGACAGGAAGGAGACTGTGTAAAAAAAATCTGGCTTCTACTGATGAAGCACAAGGTTATTCTTGGATAATCTGCCAACCCATGAAAGGAAACAGCCAGAACTGATCAGAGACCAAAACGACATCTCCAGAGAAAGTAGACTGTTTTGCTTCTCGCCCACTTGTGTCCCTTTTCTAAAGCCTAGGGAACAATCTATGGAAGAGGGGGCATGGTAGAATGTAAGGGCTGCGATTGGGGTGAATTATGAAACTACAGAAATATAGACTGGACTCTTATTTGATCAACATGATTGTACATACAAGCCCCTCCAGCTGGACAACGGGGGCCTTGGGCTATACAAGTTTGGGTATAGCTGCTTGCAAATTGGTTTTACATGAAGGATGCTTGTATTCATTACTTATTACTTATTGTTTTAAAAAATCAAATAAAAAAGTAAATATAAATAAATAAGCAAACTTCTAAACTAAACTAAAAAAAAAAAATCTGGCTTTACCATTTACTTGCTTGGTGATAATGAGAATCTTCTTTAACTTCTTGAAACCCATTTCCATGTCCACGTAAAGGAAATGGTAAGCGTGCCATCTTCCCATCTCATAGGAAGATTGAACAGGATCATCCATGTGACTCTGTTGGCATAAAGTGACTGCTCTGCATTGTCTGAACAAAAACACAGCTCTCACCCAAAAGGGGATAAAAGAGATTATTCTGGAACCAAATCTGGGTGACCATGGCCTGGAAAATACATTTAGGTCACCTAAATTCCATGTTTCAATGAGGTACCAGTTTAGTGAAGTTTTAGAATAATCGACTAAATAAAATTAAAAATCAAGACCCCTTTCCAACGCATTGGTGGAAACACCAAGTGAGCAGGTTACAGAAATTCAGGCAAATCTCTGCTGTCAGCCTGAGGTTAGTGGAAGGTAGAGGTCTGTAATACATTCCAAAAGGTTTAGAAAAAAAACTAATAGAGGGATAGACACAGAAATGGACACACAGAATGGCTATAAAGGGGGCTGATGATAGCACTGGGTAAGTTGTAATTTAGTTCTAGACTTGAAACTTTTCAAACTCTCCACAGTCCTAATCAGTTAATCAGCCATGTAAGGTGCCTCCTGGAAATGCATTCAGAACATTAAATTTAATGCATCATGCAGGGCATTCAGTGAGGGAAAAAAAAAGCCTTCAAGAGCATTTTTTTTTTAATTTTTATTTATTTATTTATTTTTATGTGTATGAATGTATTGTCTGCATGCAGGTCTACTGCGCACCGTGTGTGCGATGCCGGGAGATAGAAGAGGGGTCTGGATTCCCTGGAACTGGAGTTCTCTGGGCCAGGAGTCACAGACGGTTCTCCCGCCATGTGGGTGGCTGGGGATTGAACCCGGGTCTCTGGAAGAGCGGTCGTCGCTCTAAACCATGAGGGATCCCTCCAGACTAGGCTTTTTAAACAAGAGAATGTTTTTAGTAATCATTTTTGCATATTAAGATTTTTTATTCTAATGTCTTTTTATTTTATGTGTATGAATGTAATTGCCATACATGTTGGTGATGCGCTACTATGTTTTGCATGCTCATGGATGGATCAGGGGGAGGTTGGTCCCCGTGGACTAGCAGGATGAATTACGAAGGTTGTTATTCCATACATGTGAGGCCCTGGGAATGGGGATCAACCCTGGTCCTCTGGAAGAGTAGAATGTGCTTTTAACCTGACCATCTCTCCAGCCCTTATAGATTTTTTTTTAGGGTCAGAGAATTTCTATCTACCATTGTATAGTTAACATTTGAGTCTACTGCAAATATTATTCAGTTTTAGATGGTCGGTTTTATTATTTTGTCTAGGGCTTTGAGATATTGGTACTCCCTATGTAGCTGTGCTTTACCCTGGAATCCAGCTGATATGAAATGCTGGCTTGATCATAGAAATTCTTTTGCCTTCTATTTCCTTGAGAGCTGGGATTAGACATGTGCCCCAAAGGACGTTTGATTGTCAGGTGTTTGAAGACGATTAGTAATGTAAGGGGTAAACCAATTAGCTGGGGTGGTACCCATTTTGTTTTGTATTTTTTTTTTTTTTTTTATAATTTTAATTATAATTATTAATTTATTTTTGTATGATGGATGAGTATGCTTGTATGCATGTAAGGTTTGTGCACCCGTGTCGTGCAATGCCGGCAGAGATGTCAGAAGAGGGTGTCGTATTCCCGTGGAACTGGAGTTCTCCTGGGTTGGAGTTTCAGACGGTTTCTCAGCCGTCCATTGGTGGGTGCTGGGGATCGACCGGGTCTATCTGTATAGCGCGGGTCCAGGACTCATCAACGACTAGGCTCTCTCCAGCCCCAACCCATTTGTTATGTTTGTTTGTTGAGACAAGATCTCACACTATAGCCCAGGCANGTGTATGAATGTATTGTCTGCATGTAGGTTTGTGCACCCGTGTCGTGCAATGCCGCAGAGGTCAGAAGAGGGTGTCAGATTCCCCTGGAACTGGAATTCTCCTGGAATTGGAGTCAGACGGTTCTCAGCCACCATGTGGGTGCTGGGGATCGAACCCGGGTCCTCCGCAAGAGCAGTTGTCGCTCTTAACCGCTAGGCCACCATCTCTCCAGCCCTGTCACAGAGCCTTTTTAGGGTCACATTTGCATATCTGCTTTAAGGAAGAAAAATAATCTATGTAAATTACACCAGAGGCTCTTTCTCCTGGGAAAATATTACCCCATAATTGTTTTTTTTGGGGGGTGTCTTTTTGAGACGGGGTCCCTGTGCCACCATGGTTGGCTATCCCGTAGATTAAATAAAGGTTTTGCAATAAACAAAATGGCCCATTCACTTAAGTGATAGATAGAGTCTGGCAGGGTGTGATGATGGGTGCCTTTAGTCCCAGCACTCTGTAGGCAGAGGCAGGGGGACTTCCATGAGTTCAAGGACAATCTTGTCTGTGTAGTAAGTTCCAGGACAGCTGGGGCTACAGGGAGACCCTGTCTCAAAAGTACAGAGAGAAAGAGAGAGCGAGAGCGAGAGCGAGAGCGAGAGAGAGAGAGAGAGAGTCTAGAGGGCCAGAAATTCAGAAATTCCAGGTCATTCTCATCTTCATATCTAACTCCAGGCCAACCTGGGCTACATGAGATTCTCTCTCAGCAAACTGAAACATCAATAAGGGTAGAGGTATGTCTGCGCTAGTAGACTTCCGGCCTGCCTGTCCTTCAAGAATCCCTAGGTTGGAGTTCCAGTACCACATAAACAGCGGGTAGTGATCAACAACTGTAATTTTAGCACTTGGGAGAGGCTGGAGAATTTCAAGGCTATCTTTGGCTACACAGCAACATGAAAGCTTACCCAAGCTACAAAATAGTGTTAGTTGTTAGTATTGTCAATTTGACAAGATCTTTAATCACCTAGGAGAGAGACCTGAGGCAGCATGTCTATAGGGGAGTTTCTAGATTGGTCTGTAAAGAGGGACAGGTTATAAGGAAATCATATAGACTCCATTTTTCTATTTTTTGGAAATAAATACACCATCTGAGAAATAGCCCCCCATCCTCAGATTTCAAGAGAAACCACAGAATATCTCAGTAGCTAACAGGAAGGACCAAAGGTTGTTTGTTGAAAATAACTAACAGGGAAAGACCAATGGTTAAACATGTTTGCTCTTCCTCCAGGATGTACTCAGTGAGTAAAATCCCCCACCCCCCCACCATGGCACCACCAAAGCTGCCAGGTGGCCCCGACCTATCAATCTAAAAATCATGCTTCCTCGGTCTCTATGAATCAATAACAAAATGCCAAAACTGGAAAATTCCCCGTTTGCAGTTTTTCCTTGAAAAGATCCCCTGCCCCTCACCACCACCAAGCTACAGGACCGCTTAGGTTAGACTAGTATGTCTTTCTCCGACAGATGTATTTCAAGGTAAGGCATTATGATTTCGCTTCTCACCCAGTTTAGACTCAGGTTGGCAAGATGGCTCAGCGGGTAAAGGTGCTTGCTTTCAAGACTGGTGACCCAAATACAGTCCCCAGAGATCACATAGTAGGTCCTCAAGTTGTTTTCTGATCTCCACACCAAATAGATAAGTATAAATAAATTGTTTTAAGATAAAAGGTAGATATGTTCACAAAGACATTATGACCCAGGGATATGTAGTACCTTATATAAGCTTCCCCATATGGGAGAAGTCAGTCAGAACTGGAGGCACTATTTAAAATTATTTCTATGCAAATTAAAACCACCTTAAGATATCATCTTACTCCAATAAGACTGGCTAGGATCAAGAAAACAAATGATACCAAGTGCTGGAGAGGTTGTGGGGAAAGGGGAACACTCATCCACTGCTGGTGGGAATGTATATCAGTGTATATTGATGTATATCAGTGTTCCCAACGTCTTATTGTGATGTTATCTGTAACATCCCCTTTTTATCTACAAGATAACTTAGCTTTAAAAGACTGTATTTCACCTCTTCAACAATGGACCTCAAAACACCTGTTCCGTATGGGTATGTAGTACTATGATTTTCAAAAAGGGTAAATTCTCCTAAAATAAAGTAAAATTAATGTAAAAAATAAAATAAAATAAAATAAAATTATTTCTAGGCCCACCCTGATGGCACACACCTTTAATCCCTGCACTAGGGAGGTAGAGACAGGTAGATCTCTGATATTGAGGCCAGCCTGGCCTATGTAGCTCATTTCAAACTAGCTGGGGATACAGGGGGACCCTGTTTTAAAAACAACAACAACAACAAAACAGCAACAATAGCCACACCCAGCTGAGTGTGTTTCCTCCAAGGTGTCCAGATGATGCAAGTGTCTCCCTGTCCACCAGAGCTCTAAAGCATACACTCTCTGAGCTGGGTACAGAGATCAATGCCTGCAATCCTACACTCAGGAGGGATAGCAAGACAGAAGGAACTCAGGTCAGAGACCAGTCTGAGCAATACAAAAAGGCTGGGTCTCAGAATAAAGACATAAATGCAATATGATACAATGCTGTAGGTATAAGGAGGCCACCTGTGGCTACATTGTGCTAAATTACCTGCTCATCTGTTTACATGGAAACCTGGCCCTAGGTGGGATTTGCCTGCTTTATCATGAGACAGCCCTGGGATTGAAGACTCTGACAAGTACTCATGATATTTACAGAACATGAGGCAGGGGGTCTGAAAGCAAGCCCTGAGATATGACGTCACTCTAGATATAAATACAAAGTGCTGTGGACAAATAAACAGATTCTTTTCACCATCAGACAGGAATCTCCAGTCCATTATTTTCATGCGTGTATTTAGCCCATCAGGCTTGAGTGGGGTTCGCTACTGGAATTTGGCTGGGAAAATTCAATCAGATGCAAGCCTTTGTAGTCAAAAGCATATATATTATATATTACATGTATATTATACATGTATATAAGTGTTTTTATGTACAGGGTGGTACAAGGTAAAATAGGTGACCAATGCGATCAGAAACAAACATGTAAGGAGACCCTGACTTCCACCTGCACCATCTGGTCATCACTCTCCCTATATATATACATACATATATATATATATATANGTATTCTTCAATAAAAAAGAAAATAACAACCTAACAATAAAGAAACAGGAAAAATAAAGAAATAAGTAAATAAAAATTAAATAGAAAATGAATGAAAGAATAAATGAATAAATAATAATTTTTAATTTAATTTTATTTATTTTTGTATGTGGATGAGTGTGCTGTCTGCATGTAGGTTTGTGCACCCGTGTCGTGCAATGCCGCAGAGGTCAGAAGAGGGTGTCGGATTCCCCTGGAACTGGAGTTCTCCTGGAGTTGGAGTTTCAGACGGTTCTCAGCCGCCATGTGGGTGCTGGGGATCGAACCCGGGTCCTCTGTAAGAGCGGTCAGCGCTCTCAACCACTAGGCCATCTCTCCAGCCCCAACCCATTTGTTATGTTTGTTTGTTGAGACAGAGCCTCACTAAACCCAGGCACTAATAGTGGAGGATAACCTTGAACTCCTGACCTTCCCAACCCCCCCTTTCCTGAGTACTGAGGTTACCAGGCCCTTGACCCATGCTTTGGAAATGGAAGCAGGACAAGTACCCAAGTACTGGGTACGTAATGAAATGCTGTCTCAAAAAAGAAAAAAGTCTGGCCACGTAATGAGAATTGCCACGTTCAGAACAGGCACTGGAGACTGAGTGGACTCAGGAGAGTAACCTCCAAAATCTGAGCCACAGTTACTTAGAACATTTATAGGCAGTTTAGCATCGTTTCTGAATTTTTCCGCCATTAGTGAGTTCCTGCCTACCTGACTGTGGGCCATGCGCTGGGGCCACTAGCCTATGTTAACAGTAAAATCCAAGCCGGAACTTACAGCATTTGGTGTGTTTACAGAACAGGCGGTTAGGTTAGACTAGTATGTCTTTCTCCGACAGATGTATTTCAAGGTAAGGCATTATGATTTCGCTTCTCACCCAGTTTAGACTCAGGTTGGCAAGATGGCTCAGCGGGTAAAGGTGCTTGCTTTCAAGACTGGTGACCCAAATACAGTCCCCAGAGATCACATAGTAGGTCCTCAAGTTGTTTTCTGATCTCCACACCAAATAGATAAGTATAAATAAATTGTTTTAAGATAAAAGGTAGATATGTTCACAAAGACATTATGACCCAGGGATATGTAGTACCTTATATAAGCTTCCCCATATGGGAGAAGTCAGTCAGAACTGGAGGCACTATTTAAAATTATTTCTATGCAAATTAAAACCACCTTAAGATATCATCTTACTCCAATAAGACTGGCTAGGATCAAGAAAACAAATGATACCAAGTGCTGGAGAGGTTGTGGGGAAAGGGGAACACTCATCCACTGCTGGTGGGAATGTATATCAGTGTATATTGATGTATATCAGTGTTCCCAACGTCTTATTGTGATGTTATCTGTAACATCCCCTTTTTATCTACAAGATAACTTAGCTTTAAAAGACTGTATTTCACCTCTTCAACAATGGACCTCAAAACACCTGTTCCGTATGGGTATGTAGTACTATGATTTTCAAAAAGGGTAAATTCTCCTAAAATAAAGTAAAATTAATGTAAAAAATAAAATAAAATAAAATAAAATTATTTCTAGGCCCACCCTGATGGCACACACCTTTAATCCCTGCACTAGGGAGGTAGAGACAGGTAGATCTCTGATATTGAGGCCAGCCTGGCCTATGTAGCTCATTTCAAACTAGCTGGGGATACAGGGGGACCCTGTTTTAAAAACAACAACAACAACAACAAAACAGCAACAATAGCCACACCCAGCTGAGTGTGTTTCCTCCAAGGTGTCCAGATGATGCAAGTGTCTCCCTGTCCACCAGAGCTCTAAAGCATACACTCTCTGAGCTGGGTACAGAGGTCAATGCCTGCAATCCTACACTCAGTAGGGATAGCAAGACAGAAGGAACTCAGGTCAGAGACCAGTCTGAGCAATACAAAAAGGCTGGGTCTCAGAATAAAGACATAAATGCAATATGATACAATGCTGTAGGTATAAGGAGGCCACCTGTGGCTACATTGTGCTAAATTACCTGCTCATCTGTTTACATGGAAACCTGGCCCTAGGTGGGATTTGCCTGCTTTATCATGAGACTGCCCTGGGATTGAAGACTCTGACAAGTACTCATGATATTTACAGAACATGAGGCAGGGGGTCTGAAAGCAAGCCCTGAGATATGACGTCACTCTAGATATAAATACAAAGTGCTGTGGACAAATAAACAGATTCTTTTCACCATCAGACAGGAATCTCCAGTCCATTATTTTCATGCGTGTATTTAGCCCATCAGGCTTGAGTGGGGTTCGCTACTGGAATTTGGCTGGGAAAATTCAATCAGATGCAAGCCTTTGTAGTCAAAAGCATATATATTATATATTACATGTATATTATACATGTATATAAGTGTTTTTATGTACAGGGTGGTACAAGGTAAAATAGGTGACCAATGCGATCAGAAACAAACATGTAAGGAGACCCTGACTTCCACCTGCACCATCTGGTCATCACTCTCCCTATATATATACATACATATATATATATATATATATAT
>VZQC01011677.1:815908-833586 GCA_009823505.1 Rhizomys pruinosus | reverse complement strand
AAAAAAAAAAAAAAAAATCAAACAACCCAATTAAAAATTGGGGCAAAGAATTAAACAGAGACGTCTCCAAAGACGAAACACAAGTGGCTGAGAAAAACTGTCTAAATCTTTCAACATCTTTAGCCATCCTGGAAATGCAAATTAATTTTTTTGTTTGTTCTTTACTTTTTTGTTGTTGTTATTTTTAAGGCAGGGTCTCCCTTTTAGTACCAGCTGGCCTTGAACTCACAGAGATCCGCCTACCTCTACATCCCGAGTGAGTGCTGGGATTAAAGGTGCACCACCACGCCTGGCTGGAAATGCAAATTAAAGCAGCAGCAGCAGCCAGGCATGGTGGCTCGGGCCTTTTTTTTTTTGTCACGGGCCTTTTAATCCCAGCAGATCTCTGTGAGTTCAAGGCCAGCCTGGTCTACATGCTGAGTTCCAGGCCAGCTGGGGCTACAAGGAGACCCTGTCTCAAAAAGATTAAAAAATAATAATAATAAATAACAGTAACAACATCCCCAGCCCAGGCATAGTAGCTCATGTTTATAATCCCAGAATTCAGGGACAGAGGCAGAATTGAGCGAATTTGGGAGCCAGCTTGGTTACATAGTGAGTTCCAGGCTACCTAAGGCTACCAAGAAGACTGTCTCAAATACCAATAATAATTAATATTAATAATAATGAATAAAACTCATTTATTTACTAGTATGAGGAAATAAGACTTTGTAATAGCAAAGGCAATTACTGTATATACTTTCACTGGAATGCTATGATGGTACTATCTAATCATGTAGGGATACTCACTTTTATCTGTAATGAGACCATTTTACAACTCTTTAGATACTAACAGTGTCCCCTTGGTGCTATGGGCGGAGAGACAAGACATCCAGATTTTCTTTGCTCTGGGAAGCAGTTTATCTGTGCTAGCACCTGGCTCCATGGGCTTGTACCCCAACAATGAGCCGCAACCACAGAAAATCAGAGCCTTTTCCACCCCCTTAGTTCCTTTCTCTACTTCAGTTTCTTTGTCTCCCATATATGGTAACGCACATTTCCTGATTGGATGCCTCACCCTACAAAGTCACAACAGAACTAAGCATTTGTATTGGGGCCCAGAACACACTTGCATTATTTTTTCTTTGTTCTGGGGGAAGAGTGGGAGGAGATTTCCCTGCCACAAGATTTAGAGAAAGCAAGTAGTAACGAAAATAATTCATAATTCTTATTGTAAGCCATGTAAATGATTTCTGTTCAATAAAGGGATATTGATTATGTTTTTTTAAGACACACAAGTCTCTCTTTGTAGCCCAGATGGCCTTGAACTCACACATAAACATAATAACTTAAGCCGGGTATGGTACGTTTATACGTTTAATCCCCCTAGCACTGCAAGAGGCAGAGCATCGGCGGCTCTTTGTGAGTTCAAGGCCACCCTGGTCTACAGAATGAGTTCCAGGCCAGCTGGGGCCACAGGGAGACCCAAAATAAGAAAAAAAAAATTTTCCACCCTCAATATTCTACTGATAGAGCTCTATACTTTGTAGAATGACTTTTGTTTTTTTTATTTTTATTTATGTAATTTTTTTATGTGTTGCGAATGTACTGTCTGCATGTAGGTTTGGTGCCCCCATGTCGTGCATGCTTGCCAGAGGGTCAGAAGAAGGGTGTTGATTCCCCTGGAGCTGGAGTTTAAAAAACGGTTCTCAGCCACCATGTGGGTGCTAGGGATCAACCCAGGTCCTCTGCAAGAGCTCACGCTCTTAACTGCTAGGCCATCTCCCCAGCCCAAGAAGACTTTTCTTTTTTTTTTTACTTATGTTATTTTGCTATGTGTATGATTCGTCTGCCATGTAGTCTGTGCACCAGTGTTGTGGGCAATGCCGCGGAGGTCAGAAATAGAGGGCCGTCGGATTCCCCTGGAAACTGGAGTTAACAGACGGTTTCAGTGACCATGTGGGTGCTGGGTGGTATTGAAGAGTCTCTCTGCAATGCAAGCGTGGTGGGCCTCTTAACCACTAGGCCATCTCCCCAGCCCAAGACCTACTTTTCTTATGGACAGTAATCTGACTAATTCTTGAGCCAAGCAAAACTATGCTCTTGGGTCCTCAAGACCCAAGAGCATAGTTTTGGCAACCTCAATTTGGTACTTCGCCAAAAAAGATGTGAATGAATAAATGGATGAATGAATGTAGGTATACTTGAGAATTAACATATCAAAAGGCTGGAAGCAGAGTACTTACCTACTAAAAACAGTGGAGGTTGAGTAGAATGTGTTTAGTTCATTCATGGTAGTTAATATGTTGGTGCAATTAATAATACCCACAGTGCTGAATCCGACACCCTCTCTTCTGACCTCCGTGGCATTGCACAACACGGGTGCACAAACCTACATGCAGACAGTACATTCATACACATAAAAATAAAACAAATAAAATAAAAAAATACCCACAGTGCTTAGCTGTAATTACATATATATATGTCACAACTGAGGAGTAGGGGTGAGAGACATGGCGTCAACACATAGAGACCTGGTGTCAGGTGAAAGCAAGCAGATAGCGAGCTTTTATTTAGGGGAAGTGGGGATATATATATATAATTATAATATATATTTGTGTGTGTGTGTGTGTGTGTGGTGTGTGTGTAGGTGTGTGTAGGGATTAAAGGTGTGTGCCCACCACACCCGAGTGAGTTTAGTCCCAAGGACTGGATTAAAGGCAGGTGGCCACCACTGCTGCCCTTGAACTCACAGAGATTCCGCCTGTCTCCCAAGTGCTAGGATTAAAGTGTGTGCAACCAAGTTAAGTCTGTTCCGCAGGCCAGGCGAGGTGGTAAGCACTCTACATATATATAACTTTTGAGCAGGGTCTCCCCTGTAGCCCTAGCTGACATGAATATACTATGTAGACCCGGAGTCTGACCTGGACTTCACAGAGATCTGCCTTGACTCTGCCTCCCAAAGTGCTGGGACCTTCAGGCTTGCAACCACACGCCCGGCGGATCTGTAACTTTTCACTTGCTTCTCAACAACCGCGTTAAACTCAAAACTACCCTATCCGGTCTCCTTTGGTGTTCATCTGAGTGTCTCCAGGATGACCTTTTGTTAGGTTCATTTGCGGCGAGGACTTGTCAACAGAGAGCCAGTAAAATGTCCGGGATTCTGATGAAAAGGAAGTCTGGGTTTATTTCAGGGATGGCAGCTGGCCTGCCTGTGTCAGGATTAGGATGACTGGCATTAGAATGTATCCCAAATGGAAGTATTATACCCAGCCACACAGGGAAGTGAGTTTACAAGGAGGTGGGGCGAGGAGATGAGGGATTGGTGTGTAGGTGGATCTGTGGCTGTATCAGTAAAAGCATCTCAAGATAAACTGAGATTTGTGACCGGTATCAATAGGAGCCTGATTGCAGGATATTGCATCAACTTCTACTTCAGTTGGTTTCCTGGAAAAATCCCTGACTTAGGTGGCCTACGACCTTTTACACTTTCCTCTGGGCTGGAATTCTAGCTCAGTTTAAGAGCACTTGCTACTACCCTGCAGAGGTTCTGCGTTCATTTCCCAGTACTACAAAACCCAAGTAAACAAATATCAAGAACAACAAAACTAAGAGACCCCTGAAGATTCCATTTAGGTCCATACCTAAAATGGTGCACTGCCTACACAGAACCTGTTTGGAGCTTACCGAATGCTTCCAGTCATTTCTACATTATTGTATACTCGGTCCAATGTTTAAATTATTATGTAACTAGCTTTGTGCCTATTTACTGAAAAATGTAAAAAGGTGGTCTCTGTGCTTGTGCATTGTTCAAATTTCCTTGAAATACATCACACATATAATCATAGGAAAGTATAGAAAGCATTGGCCTCTGCCCTAGTTACCTTTAATTGTCACCTTGGAAACAGCCTGGAGTAACCTCCGGGCAAAGCATGGATGAAAGGAATTGGTTACATCAGATTGGCCTGTGGGCCTGTTTGTGCAGGATTATCTTGACTTTTTAATTGATGTGGAAGGCCAACCTACTATGGGCAGCACCTTTCCGTGGGCAGAGATGGTCTTGGGCTGTATTCAGAAGCTATCTGAGCATTAGCCTGCAAGCAAGCAACATACCTCCAGGGTTCAAGTTTCAAACTCTTGCATAACTTCAGGCCCGACTTCCCCAAGTGATATAGACTGTCACCTAAAAGTCTAAGCCAGATAAGCACTTACCTTCCCCGTTTCCTTTTGGTCAGAGTATTATAACATAGCCAAAGAAAGGAAACTAGAAGTTTTATTCCTTAAAGGTCCACTATAGATGGCTCAGTGATTGACAGGTTGTCTTGCTCTTGCAGAAGACCCACGTTCAGTTCCCAGCATCCACACTGGGTCGGCTCGCAACTGCCTGTAACTCCAGCTCTAGGAGATCTAATGACTCTGGTCTCAGAGTGGGCACCTTCACTCACACATAATTAAAATAATATCTTTTAAAAAAATATTACTGAAGGCCGGGCGTGTGGCCCCACACCTTTAATAATAGCACTTCGGGAGCAGCGGCAGGTGGATCTTTGTGAGTTCAAGGCCAGCCTGGTCTACAGAGTGGAGTCAGGACAGCTGTGGCCTACAGCCCCCCGGAGACCCTGCTTCAAAACGACCAAAAAAAAAAAAAAAAAAAAAAAACAAATCCACTGAGGGGCTGGAGCGATTTCTCTCACGCAGATAAGGAGCCCTGACTCCTCTTGCAAAAGACCCAGGTTTAATTCCCAGCCCCCACATGGAGGGCTAAGAACTATCTTTAAACTCCAGTTCCAGGGGAGTCCAACACCCTCTCTCTGACCTCCCAAGCATTGCCACGACACGGGTGCACTACCTACATGCAGGACGTTACACTCATACCTCTATAATATAAACAAAAAATCCACTGAGCCTGGTTATGCTGGGCGCATGCTCTTTAATCCCAACCACTCAGGAAGGCCGAAGCAGGAACTCTGTGGATCTAGGCCCATCTAGTCTACCTGCATTCCAGGCAGCTGGGGATACAGGGAAAACCCTGTCTCAAAAATAAAAAAAAAAAAAAAAAAAAAAAAAAAAAAAATAAATAAAATTTCAAAATAAATTGTAAAATAAAAAGCCATTCAAATTTGACTATGGTGGGCGCCACCCCATAATCCCAGCCTTCAGGAGGCTGAGGCAAAAGGGTGGCCAGAAAATTCATGGCCAGTTTGGTCTACATATCAAGTTCCTGTCTCAAAACAGCATCATAGGGGATGGGGAGTACCCAGATGGCTAATCCGGTAGGTAAGGATGCTTGCCAGTCAAGCCTGGTGATCTGAGTTTGGTCACCAGAACCCAAGTAAAGGTAAAGGCAGGAGAGACCCCACTCCACAAAGTTATGCTCTGACCGCCACACGCGTGCAGTGTGATATGCACACTCCCCATCACGAGCACACACACACATATTAAAAGTTTATGCCACTACGACCTGGTGTGGTGGCATATGCCTTAGTCCCAGCACTTGCGAAGCAGAGCTGCTCCTCTTTGAGTCCAGGCCAGCCAGGCTACATAGTGAACCCTTTTTTCTTAAAAAAAAAAAAATTAGCTTATGTACTAAGGTTTCTTTTACCCCCCCTCCTGTTTAACTGTTTAATTTAAAAGGCTAAAGAATTGAGAGAAAGCCCGGGCTTGGTGGTGCGCGCCTTTAATTCCTAGCACCTGGGAGTCAGCGGCAGGCGGATCTTTGTGAATTCTAAGGCCACGCCTGGTCTACCGAGCAAGTTTCCAGGACAGCTGGGGCTTACAAGAAGCCTGTCTCGAAAAGACCAAAAAAAAAAAAAATGAGAGAAAAACCTTTATTACAAATAGAAATTACACATGCAAGATTAATAATAAAAAGCTTAATCAGATAAGTGGGCCCAGNAATCCTAGCACTTGGGAGGCAGAGGCAGGCGGATCTTTGTGAGTTCAAGGCTAGCCTGGTCTACAGAGTGAGTTCCAGGACAGCTGGGGCTACAGGGAGACCCTGTCTCAAAAAGACAAAAAATAAATAAAAATAAAAGTCACAGTATTAATTCGTTTTTGAAACAGGGTCTCTTGGAAGGCAGATCGGCCTCACACTCATTCTGTAGTTGAGGATGTCCACGAACTTCTGATTTTCTGCCTCTACATCTCAAGTGCTGGGATTACTGCTGTGTACAACCACACCTGATTTCTGGGGAGTTGTTAGGTTCATTTTGAGGGGGGACTCATTTGAGGGCTTACAGCCTTACAGTGAGACTCAAACCAAAGCCTGACATGTGATAGAAAGTAATCTACCAATTGACCCACCCCCACCTCTACACCCCCAGACCTCTTTTATCCTTTCACATTAACCGTAGATTCCTGGGGATTTGGGAGGAAGGATTAGAAGAAAAACAAAAATTATGGAATCAGCTCTGTGATGCCAACCCATTTACTGTGCGCCTAACTCCACCTGAACCTGGAACCCTAAACCACACAGCTCCAGAGCCCTGATCTCGGACAGAGATTTCTCCCTCTGCTCCATATCCAGGACCACAAGCCACATCCATAGCTCCAAACACTGAATTCCTGAACCTTAGGTAGATACTCAGCCGCAAAGACACATACTGAGTCCAGAGAGGGACCCTTCCCTCCATGCCACCACCAGGACCACGTGGTGACTGGCACCGTGAGACCCTCAAATTCTGAGCCCGAGGTAGATATTCATCCCTAGAGCCCATTCTGAGCCCAGATAGCAATCTCGCCATTCACACTGACAGTGGGACCATGTGTGCATAGCTCCCTTTCATCCTCTACTGGCAGGCATTCCTAGAATTCTTCCTCCTGCCAGATAGAAACTCCCAGAGCCTCTCCCCTCCCCCACCAACCACTTCATGAACCATGCTGCCAAGAGACCATGAGGGTTCCTGAGGTCTCAACCCTGGTAGAAGCCAGAATCAAATAACTCCATAGAAAGTTGGTTCCTGAGCTAAGTACACATATCCCCGGTAGTACAGGGAACATGTCTGACACCCCATTCCCACAACAAATACAGAATTACCCCAACATAATACACCAAGCACCATTCAGTGGATCCACATCCTTATGAGCTGAGGTAACGGCAAACAGAGATCCAAACATTCACTCAGCAAGATAAGACAATAAATACTACCAACAACCTAAATTCAGATACCTGGTGTGCTAGATAGCTTTAGTGTCAATTTGACACACCTGGGTTGAGGGAGCCTCAATTGGGGAATTGGCTCCATTGGATTGGCCTGTGGCCACATCTGTGGAGTATTGACTGATTGTGGAGCAATGTGGGAGGGCCCAGCCCACAATGAGTAGTGCCACCCTGGGCAGGTTGTTGTGTACCGTATAAGAGGGCAGGCTGGGCATGAGCCAGGGGAGCAAGCCAGTGAACAGCATTCCTCCATGGCCTGTGCTTCAGCTCCTGCCTCCAGGTTCCTGCCCTGAGTTCCTGCCTTGGGCTCCCTAAGTGATGAACTGTGACCCAGGAGATGTAAGCTGAATAAACCCTTTCCTCCCCAAGTTGGTGTTGGTCAGAGTGTTTTGTCACAGCAATGGAAGACAAACTAGAACACCCTGGGCTCCAGCAGAAAAACATAAACAATTGATATCAAGAGCCAATATGGCCTTGAAGTACACAAGTGCCAGAAAGACAAATGACAATGGTATCCACTCACGGTGTGATGCTACACAATTACCTAATTGTACAGACGAGACTGACCAGATGTGTTGATGTATCTGAAAGACAACTGGGGGCTCTATATTATGAAATCAAATAAATAAATAGCAAATTACGAGATCATAATAAGTCTGACAGTGTCTCTAGAATCTTCTACAGAGGATGTTTAGTCCCATTCTGCTATTTTTAATAGTTTAGGGTAGTAAAAGTCTCTATGGGGATATTCCCACAGAAAGACATTTCTATTACTGGTATATTTTTTGGGGGAGGGGACAATTTTAATGGGCAATCATAAGAAACCCAAGGAAAATCAAGTCTTACATAGTGTAAAAAAATTATGTGTTATGTAAGGCTGGTGCAAAAAAAAAAGAGCAACAGGTACATGGGCATGAGAGATGCTACAGGCAGTTTAAAAGCACTGGCTGTGTCTTTCAGACGACCTGGATGGGAATGCCCACCACCCATGGTGGCTAACAACACCGTAACCCATTCCAGGTACAACTGCAGTTCCATTGGGATCTGTAAAGCCATCTCTGACCTCCTGTGGGGACCTTACAACAGTACACTATCATTCATGCAATACACTAAAACAAAAACAACAAAAAAAAAGGGATTAATTATATGAATTATATTGAGTAACAAGAAGCCCTGAATAGGCCCCCACTTGGCGGAATGTCATTCTGTAGACTGGCCTGAACCATCAAGATGCTGCCTGCCTCTACCATCCTGAGTGCTAGGATTAAAGGTAATACCCACCATGCCCGCTAAAAGCAGTGTTTTTAGCATGCCAATGTGGGTGCTGGATTAAAACCAAATGGTCTTCTGCAAAGAACATCGGTGCCTAACCGCTGAACCCAGCTCTCCAGCCAAATTTGTTTTTAATTTAATAAAGACATATGTCTTGCCCAGAAAATAGTACCTCACGTACAAGTCCCCTTAGAAAGCAACTCAGTTGATGAACAAGGACAAATAATTTTGTTTTTTTTTTTTTTTGTCTTTTAGACAAGGTCGTCCCTAGCACCAGCTGTCGCTGGAACTCACTCTGGTAGACCGATGGGCCCTGTAACTCACAAAGATCCGCCTCGCCTCTGCCTCCCAATGCTAGATAAAAAAAAGCGTGTGCCACCACGCCCGCCAGATAATAGATTTTAAACATAGATAATGTGGTAAATATGTTCAAGAAGTGAAGAGGTACAGCATAATGCCAGAAGGAAGCTATGGAAGCACAACAGCTGAATAAAATCAAGAAAACAAAGATATCTGAAGAGTGATTCGAGAATTTTACTCAAGAAACAAACTGGATTTCATGACTGGAAATGAACCAAACTAAATAAAATGGTGAAATGAAACTCATGTGGAAGATAGCCTAGGGACCTACACAGTGTGAATCACGTGATAAAAAGAATATGAGCCTAAGAATGACAGTGGAGGACCATGGATCATTCCATGTCAAAGACAATGTTATAAAAAAAAAAAAAAAGGAACTGGTGTCAGAACACTGAGACACATAATAAGAAAAAAAAAAAAAAAACCATACACTATCATAGGTCTAGAAAGAGGAGCAGAAACCCAGGTGCAAGGCACAGAAAATCTCAATAAATTCTCTGCAAATTGAATGCAAGAGTTCCACCAAAAACATATCCACCATGTCAGTTGACTTCACACCCAGAGCAGGCGGATGGTTTCAACAATATGTAAATCTATAAACGGAATTCCACCTAGAAACAAGTCCCCAGAGACAAACCCATATGATCAGCGGGCCGCTTTATGGGGCGGGAAATGACCTGGGTCCTCTGACAAGAAAAAGCCCATAGATGATATGATATCCATATATAAAACCCTAATGCTCCGCATGGTGGTGCATGCCTTTAATTCCAGGCACTCAGGAGGCAGAGGCAGAGGCATGTGAGTTCAGAAGCCAGACTGTCTAAAAAGTAAGTTTTCCTAGGTACAGCTAGGAGCTTACAGGGAAACCCTGTCTCAAAACAAAAAAACAAAACAAAACAAAAAACCAAAACAAAAAAAACCCTAACGACTTCACCAAAAAACTGAAGCTGGGGAAATTTAAACATTCAGACAAAGTGCCAAGTTAACAAAATAAACTTCACAAAAATCAGAGGACTTTCCTATATACTACCAACACACAGTAGAAAGCATTCAGAGAAACAAATCCACTCACAATAGTGTCAAAACCCATAAGCAGCTTGGAATTAATCTAACCAAGGAAGTAAAAGAGCTGTCTAACAAAAATTTTAAACCATCAAAGAGAGAAATTGAAGAAAAATCAGGAAAATGGAAAACTCTGTCCATGCTCATGGGTCAGTAGATGAATTGTGAAAATAGCCATCCTCACAAAAAAACGAATCTATAGATTCAGCACTATTAAAATTCATAGACAATTAATCAATCGTGAGGAATTGAAAAGAACAGCATACTGTCATTGGAAACACACACACACCACACCCACACACACCACACGATAGTCCAAACAATTCTTAACAATAAAACGAGCTGCTGAAGGCATCACTATCCTAAATGTTCAAATTTGACTGCAGAGCTATATAATAAGAATAACAACACACAACGCATATACTAGGACATAAACCAGTACACATAGATTAATGGATAGAATTCAGACCCAGATTTAAGCGTCACGAATTAAGCCACCCTAATTTTTGACACAACGGCACCAAAAATACACCAAGAAAGAGACACCATGTTCAACAAATGGTGCCGTTCAAACTGCATAGCTATGTGTAGAAGGATGAAATTAGATCCCTACCTCTCATCAGGCTAAAACTCAACTCGCATGGATCACAGGACCTCAAACATATACGACCCTAAAACCCTGAGTCATGACATAAGAGCAAGTAGGAATTCTCCTGGACCACCATGACACCAGAAGAGCCGTGTCTGAAACAGAACCCCATAGGCTCAGGCATTAAGTCCAACACCTTGGACCAAGCAAGACCTCATGAAACAACAAATCTTTGTTGTTTTTTTTTATATTTTTATTTATTTACTGTTGTGTAGAATGTAACTGTCTGCATGTAGGTTGTGTGCACCCATGTCGGGCAAATGCTACGGACGGTCAGAAGAGGTCTCGGATTCCCCTTGAACGGAGTCTCTCCCTGGAATTGAGTTACAGCGGTTTTTCTCAGCCGCCTGTTGGGCTGGGGATCGAACCCGGTCCCCTGCAAGAGCAGCCAGCTCTTAACCCCCAGGCCATCTCTCCAGCCCAAAAAATCTTCGTTATACAAAGTGACCACCATCATTGGAGTGAAGAGGCGGCCTATAGAAGGGAAAACATTCTTACCAGCTGTATATAACAGAGGGTTATATCCAGAAATATCAGAACTAAAACCTAAACATCAAAAATCAAACAACCCAGCAGGGAGTGGTGGGCAAACACCTTTAATTCCTAGCAATTGGGAGGCAGAGGCATGCAGATCTTTATGAAGTTCAAGGGCCAGCCTGGTTTAACAGAGTGAGTTCAGGAAAGCTGGGACTACAGGGAGAACCCTGTCTCGAAAAAGACAAAAAAAAAAAAAAAAAAAAAATCAAACACGCCAATTAAAAATTGGGGCAAAGAATAAACAGAGACTTCTCCAAAGACGAACACAAGTGGCTGAGAAATACTTTTTAAAACTTTCAACATCTTTAGCCATCCTGGAAATGCAAAAATTTGTTTTTGTTTTTTTCTGTACTTGTTTGTTGTTTGTTGTTTGTTAATTTTTTTTAAAGGCAGGGTCTCCTTTATACCAGCTGGCCTTGAACTCCACAGAGAGCCGCCTACCTCTACCTCCCGAGTGATGCTTGGGATTAAAGTGCACCACCACGCTGCTGGAAAATCAAATTTAACACAGCAGCAGCCAGGCATGGTGGCTCGGGCTTTTTTTTTTTGTCACGGGCCTTTTAATCCCGCAGATCTCAGTGAGTTCCAAGGCCAGCCCTGGTCTACATGCTGAGTTTCAGGCCAGCGGGCTACAAGGAGACCCTGTCTCAAAAAGATTAAAAATAATAATAATAAATAACAGTAACAACAATCCCCAGCCGCAGTCAGAGTAGCTCATGTTTATGCAGAGTCCCAGAATTCAGGACAGAGGCGAATTGAGCGAATTTGGGAGCCAGCTTGGTTACATATTGGAGTTCCAGGCTACCTAAGGCGACCAAGAAGACTGTCGCAAATCCAGAAATAATTAATATTAATAATAATGAATAAAACTCATTTATTTACTAGTATGAGGAAATAAGACTTTGTAATAGCAAAGGCAATTACTGTATATACTTTCACTGGAATGCTATGATGGTACTATCTAATCATGTAGGGATACTCACTTTTATCTGTAATGAGACCATTTTACAACTCTTTAGATACTAACAGTGTCCCCTTGGTGCTATGGGCGGAGAGACAAGACATCCAGATTTTCTTTGCTCTGGGAAGCAGTTTATCTGTGCTAGCACCTGGCTCCATGGGCTTGTACCCCAACTATGAGCCGCAACCACAGAAAATCAGAGCCTTTTCCACCCCCTTAGTTCCTTTCTCTACTTCAGTTTCTTTGTCTCCCATATATGGTAACGCACATTTCCTGATTGGATGCCTCACCCTACAAAGTCACAACAGAACTAAGCATTTGTATTGGGGCCCAGAACACACTTGCATTATTTTTTCTTTGTTCTGGGGGAAGAGTGGGAGGAGATTTCCCTGCCACAAGATTTAGAGAAAGCAAGTAGTAACGAAAATAATTCATAATTCTTATTGTAAGCCATGTAAATGATTTCTGTTCAATAAAGGGAGAGCGCTCTCTCTCCTCTCTCCTCGCCTCTCGCTCTCTCTCTCGTTTTTTTTTTTTTTTATTAATTTATTTATCGGTAGGTGTATGAATGTACGGGCTGCATGCAAGTGGGGGCACCCGGGTCGGGCAACGCCGCGGAGGGCAGAAGAGGGGCGCGGAGGGGCCCCTGGAACTGGAGTTCTCCGAAAAGGGAGGTTTTTTAACGGTTCTAAGCCGCCATGTGGGTGCTGGGGATCGAACGCGTCCTCTGTAAAAGCGTTCGGCGCTCTTAAACCGCTAGGCTAGAATCTCGCCAGCCCTCGCTTTGTATTTTTGAGACAGGGTCTCCCTGTTATCCCGCTGTCCTGAGCTCACTATGTAGACCAGGCTAGCCTTGAATGTACAGAGAGCCGCCGGCTTCTGTCCCCCGAAAAGGGAAGCCTACCGAGTGTGGAGATTAAAGGTGTGCGCCAACATGCCTGGCTTTTTTTTTTTCTCTTTTTTTTAGAATATATGAATATTAATATTCTTTTGTTTTTTTTTCTTTCTTTTTTTTTGGTCTTTTCGGACAAGGGTCTGTCTGTAGTCCCTGGAACTGTCCTGGAACTCACTCTGTAGACGAGGCTGGCCTTGAACTCACAAAGATCCGCCTGCCTCTGCCTCCCAAGGAATTTTAATATTCTGGATCAATAAGTATGGCACTTGTTTGGATTTTTCTTCAAATCTGCAACATTGCTGCTTTCCTTACTTCATTAATGAGTACTCTTTGACACGTGAATCTTTTTTTTAAATTTGTATTTTTTTTTTTTTTTTTTTTTTTTTTTTTTTTTTTTTTTATTTTTATTTTATGTGCATCCATGTGTGCAATGCCGCAGAGGTCAGAAGAGGGTTCCTCCAATTCCCGTGGAACGGAGTTCTCCTGGAATTGGAGTTACAGACAGTTGTGAGCCGCCATGTGGTCTGGGGATCGAACCTGATATATATAGATACAGAGAGAGAGAGAGAATATCCTAAAAAATCTCTCTCTTCTCACTCTCTCTCCTCTCTCCTCTCGCCCCTCACCTCTCTCCTCCTACTCTCTCTCCTCTCTCCTCATAATATATAATAGTATAGATATATATTGAGAGAGAGAGAGAAAGAAGAGAAGAGAGAGAGAGAGAGAGAGAGAAAGGGGAGAGATCGGGGCTGCAGAGTTCAGAGGTCACCTTGAAGTAGTTGTTGGTTTTTCCCTTCTACCACATGAGTCCCAGGGATCATATTTCCCAAGTCATCAGGCTTGGTGGCAAGTGCTTCTAACTGATAAACCATCTCATCAGTACCTGACACATGTTCTTTATATTTTTTGTGTGAGATTATGATTCTATTATTAAGAACATTAACCTTTAGAGCTGGAGAGACTATGCAAGTATCCTAAGCAAAAGCAAAGCAATATATATTAGAGACTCCACTAGGCATGAGATTCTATGTATCTCAACTCCCCACAATCAAAACAAAAACAAAACAACCAAACAACAGAATTAACAAGTGGGTGTGATGGTACAGGACTGAAATCACAACATTGAAGGGGTAGAGCCAAGGGGATTGGGAATTGAAGGTCATCCTCATAGTGAGTTCGAGTTTTAGGTCAGCCTAGGGTACATGAGATAGGGTACCCTGTCTCAAAAACCCAAACCAGAGTCTGTCTGGTCAGATAATTCAGTCAATAAACTGCTTGGAGTACAAGAATGAAAACCTGAGTTTGTTATCCAGCCACCTTGCCCAGTGGCTTGTACTCATAATCCCAGGGCTGAGGAGGTGGAGAGAGGCAGATCTTTGAGCTTACTGGCCAACCAGCCAGGCAGCCTAGTGCAACCAGTAAGACCAGGTCTTAGGACTCTTAAAACAAAAGGCGGGCCAGGCAGAGTGGTGGCGCACGGCCTTTAATCCCAGCACTTGGGAGGCAGAGGCAGGTGTATCTCTGTGAGTTCAAGGCCCAGCCTGATCTACACAGAGAAAGCTCCATGCCACCTGGAACTAAAGGGAAACCCATCTCAAAAAGGCCAAAAACAAAACCACCGAAACAAAACAAAAAAACAAAGACAACAATGTCTCTTGGAGAAAAATCTCCAAAGTTGAATGCTGGCTGTCCATGAACACACTCACAATCATAACATATGTGAGACATAACGTAGAGACAACACACACGTTTTGCTCACCAATCCATATCAACATGAGCATGCATACGCCACCTACACTGTTACACACACTCACACACACCCCCACAAAATTAATCAAGCAAACAGGAGCAGGAAAATCATTATTTGTACTTATCTTTCCAAAGATAGTGATGTTTTGTCTTTCTCACTTCATCTGAGTTATGTTAGTTATTTCACACTACTATAACAAAATACTTTAGACAGCTTATAAACAACAAAAATTAGTTGTTCACAGTTCTGGGGCCTGAGAAATCTTGGATCATGCTACTGGCCATTTGTGTCTATTTAAAACTGTGCCCTATAGGGCTGGAGAGATGGCCTAGCGGTTAAGAGCGCCGACTGCTCTTACAGAGGACCCGGGTTCGATCCCCAGCACCCACATGGTGGCTGAGAACCATCTGAAACTCCAATTCCAGGAGAACTCCAGTTCCAGGGGAATCCGACACCCTCTTCTGACCTCCGCGGCATTGCACGACCAGGCCTGTATGCAGACAGTACATTCATACACATACAGAAATAAAAAATTAAAAAAATTAAATAAATAAAAATGTGCCATATAAACAAACCCAAACAAACCAAACCAAAACAACCCCTGTGCTTTATAGATATCATCCTGTGTCCTTCCCTGGCAGAAATGGTGACACAAACTCCTATCGCCCTATGTATATGGACTTGATGATGTCCTCAGGCCCCATGGTTTAATGTTTTGTATTACTGATTAGGTTTTTACATATGAAAGGGGGATGTCTTAGACATTCAGACCTAGCATGTCTCAACTTCTCCTTCTGGACTGTTTTTCTCTGCTTCTCTGTGTGTATATGACGATGGCCACCATCTCCCTAAAGTTATAGGAATTCTTTATTCATTCCACAAAAATCTATGGTAGTTACTATGCCAGATACCTTCTGCTCCAGTGCCATGGACCAACAGATTAGCATTTCAATCTTTCCAAATGCATTCCTGGAAGGCAGCATCTTACTGGCTCTCCCAGGTCATGTATCCATTCTGATCAGCCTGGGCATGGCTTAGTATTTCAGACAATAAGAACCGCATAACTCACTCTGCAGGAGAGAATTCCCGAGGTGGCGGCTGGATAGAGCAAAGGAACGGAGTAGCATGTTTCCCTCACATGAATGAAAACTAACACAATATACTGACATTTGTGCTCTGTTCTAATTCCAGCTGAGGGTGGAATTCTGGTACTAACCCCTCGGGGTTAATGCAGATGCCACAGGCTAAAGAATCAACCCTCTGAAAGAGTGCTGAGCCACCAGGTCTCCCGTGCCACCCATACATCTGAGAAACTTGACTACAGATTTACAGTTCTCATAACCCCTCGGGTTGAATAAGTCATTAGAACATTCAAGAACATGCTTTTTTTTTTTTTNTCTAGAAAGAGGAGCAGAAACCCAGGTTCAAGGCACAGAAAATTCTCAATAAAATTCTTGCAAATTGAATGCAAGAGTTCACCAAAAACATTATCCACCATGTGCAAGTTGACTTCACCCCAGAGATGCAGGGATGGTTCAACATATGTAAATCTATAAACGTAATTCACCATGTAAACAGTCTCAGAGACAGAAACCATATGATCATCTGGCCGCCTTATGGGTGCTGGGAAATGAACCTGGATCCTCTACAAGAAAAGCCCATAGATGATATGATTCCATATATAAAAACCCTAATGGCTCAGCATGGTGGTGCATGCCTTTAATTCCAGCACTCAGGAGGCAGAGGCAGATGTCTGTGAGTTCAAAGCCAGCCTGGTCTAAAAAGTGAGTTCCAGGACAGCTGGAGCTACAGGGAAACCCTGTCTCAAAAAAACAAAACAAAACAAAACAAAACAAAACAAAAAAAAAACCCTAACGACTTCACCAAAAAACTAGAGCTGATAATCACATTCAGCAAAGTGGCAAGTTACAAAATTAACCCACAAAAATCAGTAGCTTTCCTATATACTACCAACACACATAGTGAGAAAGACTTCAGAGAAACAAATCCACTCACAATAGTGTCAAAACCCATAAAGCATCTTGGAATAAAGCTAACCAAGGAAGTAAAAGAGCTGTCTAACAAAAATTTTAAGACATCAAAGAGATAAATTGAAGAAGAAATCAGAAAATGGAAAGACCTTCCATGCTCATGGATCAGTAGGATGAATGTTGTGAAAATGGCCATCCCACAAAAAACGAATCTATAGATTCAGCACTATTAAAATTCATAGACAATTAATCATGGAAATTGAAAAGAAATATCAACTTTCATATGGAAACACACACACACACACACACACACACACACACACGATAGCCAAAACAATTCTGAACAATAAAAGAGCTGCTGAAGGTATCACTATCCTAAATTTCAAATTTGACTGCAGAGCTATAGTAATAATAATAACAACAACAACAAGCATGGTACTAGCATGAAAACAGACACATAGATTAATGGAATAGAATTCAGGACCCAGATTTAAGCGCACGAATTTACAGCCACCTAATTTTTGACAACGGAACCAAAAATACACACTAAGAAAAGACAGCATGTTCAACAAATGGTGCCGTTCAAACTGCATAGCTATGTGTAGAAGGATGAAATTAGATCCCTACCTCTCATCATGCATAAAACTCAACTCCAGATGGATCAAGGACCTCAACATAAGACCTAAAACCCTGAATCTGACATAAGAGCAAGTAGGGAATTCTCTGGACCCCATAGACACAGAAGAGCCTTTCTGAACAGAACCCCTATAGCTCAGGCATTAAGTCCAACAGTTGACCAATGCAACCTCATGAAACCAAAAATCTTTTTTTTTTTTTTTAATTTTATTTATTTCTGTATGTGTATGAATGTACTGTCTGCATGTAGGTTTGTGCACCCATGTCGTGCAATGCTACGGAGGTCAGAAGAGGGTCTCGGATTCCCCTGGAACTGGAGTTCTCCTGGAATTTGAGTTACAGACGGTTCTCAGCCGCCATGTGGGTGCTGGGGATCGAACCCGGGTCCTCTGCAAGAGCAGCCAGTGCTCTTAACCGCTAGGCTATC
>VZQC01011677.1:797423-813135 GCA_009823505.1 Rhizomys pruinosus | reverse complement strand
AACATTGACTTAAGCACTGTTAATATATTCTTAATTGCTGTGACAAAAATATTCTGACCAATAATAAAAGCTCATGGTAGGAGCCTGGTAGTGGCTGCAGCACAGGCTAGGAAAGGATGCTATTTACTGGCTTGTGTTGCTGGCTCATATTCAGCCTATTGTATACAATATAGAAATATCTGGCCAAGAATGGCATTGCCCACAATGGGCACAGGCCAGTCCAATGAAGGCAATTATCAAGTTTTCTCAGCTCAGGTGTATCAAGTTGATATTAAACCTATGTAGTAAGTCCTACAATTTGTTCTTTAAGGTCTATGAAGGTCATTTAGGTACTCAAAGTACAATGATTTAAACCGTACAAGACAAAAAGTTTCTAACAACATAGCCTATGAAACAAACCCATGATAATAAAAAGGTTAAAAATAGTACCTTCTCAAATGAAGGTCTGGAGTGTGTCTGAATCGGAACTGGAGGCTAAAATGAAGGAAGAACTGGAGGGAAGACAGGCAGAGAGAAGGAGGGAGAAGGAAGATGGAGGGAAGCAGGAGAGAGTACCGCCATTGCACGGGAACCCAGTTCAAGCCTGTGGATTCAAAACAATGAGGGGCTAATGCTGAGAGAGGCAGAGGGAGAAGGGAGGAAGTACAAGGGGAATGAAGTGGAGAGAGAGAGAGAGGGAGAGAGAGAGAGAGAGAGAGAGAAAGAGAAGGGAGAGTGGGGGAGAGCAGAGTGGTACCTCATCCTGAAGCCAGTTGTCTGGAGAAGTACTTGGCTGACAAGTTCAGGGGTTGCAAAATGTCACGGCACCAATAATATTAAGTATAAAAAAGCAGGAAACAATAAAAAGGCACATGAGGCATAGGCCACACTAGGAGCATGCTTTACTTTCATGTGGGACTGCCAGCGTGAGCCACCTGCAGACATGTGATGGGACCAGACAGCATGGCAGGGGGCAGAGAGAAAGGGGTTGGATGGGGACAGAGAGCGGCACAGAGGAAAGCCTAGGTTGGCCACCCAAGGTCAAAAGCAGAGGTGGAATTCTGGTCTAATGTATAGGGAGGGGGACAGGAGTCTTCCTTAGTTGTCTGTGACCCAAACCTGGGTGTTGCTGATTTGGCAAGGAGAACCTGATGAGGGTGGCAAGAGGAATAGAGAGAGGGATGTGAGCGAAGGACAAAGAATGCCTGTACATATAAGCATTCTGACCATTTACCAGAGTGCTGGCAGAAGTCTCTCAAAGCTGAGAATTCAGAGATCTAAGGTACCTGTCTCAGGCCAGGCAATATTGTTAGCTAATTGATATCCTGGCCAGATAGTAGAGCAGAGTCCCTCAAGGACCTTAGGGTTAATTTCCTTGGAGAGGTTGAGTTCTCTTAAAAGAGTGTAGGAGACACTCCAAGGGTGTGAGGCCCAGGGCCTCTCCTTTAGAGTGTGAGGCTCCCATATTAGGAGTCAGAGGATGAGGAAGAGGGGAGAGGAAGAGAGAGAGGGAGGGAGGGAGGGTCAAAAAAAAAAAACCTCATTAGTCCAGGCAGGCGTGGTGGTGATCACCTTTAATCCCAGCAATAGGAGGCAGAGGCAGGCAGATTCTCTGTGAGTTCAGGCCTAGCCTCGTCTACATAGTGAAAGCTTCAGGAAATGAGGGCCTGCTAGGAGAACCTTGTTAACCAAAAAGAAGAAATATAGACAAAAAGTCATTATGTACAGATTCATGTCGGCATTTCTATTAAAGTTTATTCCCGGGCGGAAAGATGGCCTGTAGTTGTCGAGGCTAGCACACAGCCTGCCAGAAGTATTGGCTTTTGGTGTTTTCTGGTCTCTGGACCCTAGGTTTGCTCCCCAGCACCTACATGGCAGGCTGAGAACATTTAACCAGTGCCAGGGGATCCAAGCCCTCTTTGACTCCATTGGCATTGCATGACCCGTGAGTGCACATACTATAATGCAGACAGTACATCATACACATAAAAATATAATAAATAAAATAACTAATATAATAAATAATAAACATGTTCCTTGTCAGAGTGTGATCGTGAGCTCCAAGCAAGCCCATTGAAATGGCAGAGCAACACCTAAGATTCTCATGTTGCCAAAGACACCCACTTACCAAGTTCTCCTTTGGTCTACTGCTAAAGCGGTCCCACCACATATACTCAGGGAATCTTCGAGCCTTGCCTTTCGGAAGCCAGATTTCAGATTCCTGCAAAGTGTGTGCCCACTCCCACTCCACTAATCCTACTCCTCCCCTTCTCCTTAGTAATTCCCAAAGCATGACGCCATCTGTGCTAGGCATTACATCCCCGAGGCCTAGCCGGTCTTACCCTGGATTGAATCTTTGCTCCTTGAAGAGCTTAGACCTCCGTGGACTTCATTCCGGGGGGCAGTGCGCCATAACCTTACATTCTTGGTGCCGGTGATTAGGTTCACAAATTTCTCCCAACACCCCTCTGGAGCGTCTTCGGGGTAGCTGGGTAAGCCAGATACACCAAGACAGGCAAGAAGATAGACCCACCAGCATTTGGCCAAAGTTATACCTCTCTTGTCTCCTTTATCTACCCGAGTCTTATTCCCGTGTGGCACTGTGGCTGAGGTTAAGAGTGCTGTTATGGTTCCACAAGCTCTCAGTGTAGGAATCTGATGACTCAACATGTTGGTCCGCCAAATGTGGTTTAAACCTCATCGGCGACCATTTTCACACTGGATGACCAATGCACGCGCTTATATATGTTTGGCCCTCATGGTAAGACTTAAGTCGCCTCGCAGGCGGCCAGATGGACGGGCACCTGAGTGAGTGGAGATTCCATCTCCCACCCCTACCGTCTGTGTATCCTTGTGTGTGTTCTGCACCCCCTCTAGCTGCCCCCTCCTGCTCAAACATTCTGTCCGAACTACGATACAGACCTCTTTTGTCTCTCTCTCTTCTCTCCCTCCCTTCCCTCACCTCCCTCCCCTCCTCCCTCTCTCTCTTCCTCTCCCCTCTTCCTCATCCTCTAACCCCTAATATGGGAGCCTCACATTCTAAAGGAGAGGCCCTGGGCCTCACACACTTGGAGTGTCTCCTACACTATTTAAGAGAACTCAAACTCTCCAAGGAAATTAACCCTAAGGTCCTTGAGAGGCTCTGCTCTACTATCTGGCCGGGATATCAATTAGCTAACAAGATTGCCTGGCCTGAGACAGGCACCTTAGATCTCCAAATTCTCAGATTTGAGAGACTTCTGCCAGCACCTCGGTAAATGGTCAGATTCTTGTATGTACAGGCATTCTGTGCCCTGAGCTCACCATCCCTTCTCTATTCCATCGTGCCACCCCTCCAATAAGGTTCTCCTGCCCAAATCAGCAAAACACCCGGTTTGGGGTCACAGACAAAACTCTAAGGAAGACTTCCTGTCCCATCCACTACTATAGGAGCCAGAATTCACCTTGCTTTCTGACCTGGTGGCCAACCTAGGTTTCACTCTGTGTTGCGCTCGTGGTCCCCATCCTTAACCCCGTCTCCTTCCTGCCCACGATACGCTGTTGGGTAAAATAGTACTACATCGGCTGGGAAGGTGGCCAAGCTGGCAGTCCCTCCAATGAAGTAAAGCATGCTCCTAGTGTGGCCTATGCCTCATGTGCCTTTTAATTTTTTCCTGCTTGTTCTATGACATAGTATTTGGTTGTGCGTTGGAATTTTGAAACCCCTGAAATTGTTTCAGCCAATGTTACTTATCTCAGGACAAATCGATTAGGAGCGCAGTTACCACTCTGCTCCTCCCCATCTCCCTTTTTTTTTTTTTGTCCTCGTGTCACTCTCTTATTCTCCGTACTCTATTTCCTCACTATCTCTCTATTCCTCTTCACTTATTCCCTTGTACTCCTCCTTCTCCCTCTGCTTCTCTCAGTATTAGCCCTTCATTGTTTTGCATCCACAGGCTTGAACTGTGGTGACGTGCAATGGCTATTCTGCGTTCTCTCCCTGCCTCCCTCCTTCTTCCTCTCACCTCCTATTGCCTGTCTACCCTCCAATTCTTTCATTTTAGCCTCCAGTTCCGATTCAGACACACTCCAGACCTATTTGAGGAAGGTTACTTATTTTTAACCTTTTATTATATGGGTTTGTTTATATGCTTATGTTTGTTAGAAACTTTTTTGTTGTTACGGTTATTTAAATCTATTGTACTTTGGGTACCTAAATGACCTTCATAAACCTTAAAGAACAAGTGGACTTACTCTATAGGTTTGTTATCAACTTGATACACCTGAGATGAGAAACCTCAATAATTGCATTCATTGGACTGGCCTGTGCCATTGTGGGTAATGCCATCCCTGGAAAGATATTTCTTTATTGTATACAATAGTCTGAATATGAGCCAGTAACACAAGCCTGTCATTAGTATCCTTTCTTAGCCTGTGCTGCAGCCACTACCAGCTCCTACCATGAGCTTTTAGTATTAGTCAGAATATTTTTTGCCACAGCAATTAAGAAATATATTAACAGTTTCTAAAGTCAATGTTCACGCTTTACTTAGGAGTTGTATGTAATTAATGTACCAAATTAATGCAAACAATCCTCTTGGAGGTTAAGCAACTCTCATTTAATTTAAAAGCTCCAATTTGATTTGGCAAGAGGGATTTGATGGGACAAAATTTTGGCCCCTACCCTCTGAAGTCAACTTGGTCCTAGGGTCCCTGCATCCAAAACTTTCGTGCATGTCCTGTGGCCAGCAGTCACCAGTTCATCCCACGCCAGGGACCGCTCTTGGGAGCTTCACTTAAAAGGGACTTCACCTAGGGTAGAGCCCCAACTGCTCTGCAGAGGACCCGGGTTTCGGAATCCCAGTGCCACATGTGGCTGAGAAATGTTTCTGTAACTCCATTCTCGGCAGAACTCCCGTTTCTATGGGCATCCAAGCCCGGCTTCTGACCCCGCCGGGCATAGCACGAGTCGGGTGGCACCATAAGCCGACAGGCAGACAGGACACTCATACCCTTACAAAGTAACTAAAAAATAAAAAATATATAATTAAAAGGACTTCTATCCTGCCAGTGTCCAGTCACAGGAGGGGGATAAATCCATATAGAGGAGAGACTTCTCATGCTTCAAAGGAAGCTCCAGTTAAGCAAGGCCTGACTTTCTTCACATAAGTGGAACTGGTGAAGAGAGCCGGGCGCAAGGCCTGAGTGACCCTTAAAAAAGGACCAGAACCTCAACTGAACTTAACCCAAAACAAAACTTCATTTCTCTGAGCCTGTGTGGTTTTAAACATCCCAAAAGGAAACAGTAATCTAAAGAAAATGAAAACTGACATAGATTATTTCCCGAGAGATAGGTGAGAACTACTGTGCCAAGTTAGGAATGTACTGTGTCATTTTAGAAAATATCTCAGAGATAAATGACAAATCTAATGTGCCATGCCAGAAAAATACTACCTTTTATATTCTCATGGTTTTGGCTCTCATTCTGGAGCCTGTGTATTAAAGCTGCCCTCATTCTAGAGCTCTGTGTCCTTATAAACGTTTTCAATTCTAAAAACCAGGGTACACGCCTCTTTTCCCTCTGCATTCCTAGACAGGCGGGACCCCTCCAATGCATTTAATGCCACCCAGTGCCCCCCTGTTGGTCCTGTCGAAGTCCCTGTACTGGTATACTCATGTAAGAATCAACCAGCTTGTCTTTTTCATTTGAAGAGAAAATGTCTACTAAGTATTTGCCACTATCAATCTGGACCAAATCCACTAGGCAGAGCACCCCAAGCAGCCCAAATGGGAACTGGATTCCAACCCTCCAGCCTGACAGCTGTTTCCCCAAGACTTCACCCCTGATCAGCTCTGAAACAGTTACAGAAGACCGGACCCTCCGCCCTTTTCCTTAGAGAAAACAAAAGGCTGGATATGTCAGGCGTGTGATGCTTCCAGAATTGCCCCATTGGACTGCAGAGACACCTTAAATCGGTGGTGCCAGGAACCTGCTGTACCAGGTATAGCCTTTGGCTATGCTAAGCAGGCCACCACCAATTAATTACTCAGGAATCTTCCAACTCGCCCCTCACCCTTCGGAAGCCAGATTCCAGACTCCTGCAAAGTGTGCTACCCACTCCACTCTCACTGAACCCCACTCCCACCTTCTCTAAAATTTCCCAAGCCAGACGCCATTCTCTGCTGTCTCTATATTTCCCCTGAGCCTAGCCCCGCTACCCTGAATTAAACTTTGCTCTGAAGAGCTTAGACCTCGTGGCCTTTCATTATGGGGGGAGCGCGCAAATGAAACTAACCATTAAGCAATAGCATGTTCGGGGGGCTGGAGAGAAGCACGCGGTTAAGCGCACCGACTGCTCTTGCAGAGAACCCGTGTTCGATTCCCAGCTACCCACATGGCAGCTAAGACCCGTGTAACTCCAATTCCAGGAAGAACTCCAGTTCCAGGTGGAATTTTGGAGCCCTCTTCTGACCTCGCGGCATTCCGCGGCACATTGCATGAAACAAGGTGGCACAAAAACCTGCATGTGACAGTACACTCATACACATACAAAAATAAATAATGCAGGATGGTGGCGCCTGGCTAATCTAGCACCTGGGATGACGAGGCAGGCCGTGGACCTTTGTTGCGCGTCAAGGCCTGCTGGCTCGCAGCGAGTGCGTCCGGGCCAGCTGGGGTACAGGGAGTACTTGTCTCGTAAAAGACCAACACAAAAAAAAAAGCCTGTTCTTTGAAGGTCTAATGACTATTCAACCCGAGGGGTATGAGAAACTGCTACACTGTAGTAAAGTTTCCCGAGTATGGTCCGGCACGGCCTGAGATGCTGGTGGTCAGCACCCTCTTTCAGAGGGTTGATTCTTTAGCCTGTGGCATCTGCATTAACCCCGGGGGGTTAGTACCAGAATTCCACCCTCAGCTGGAATTAGAACAGAGCACAAATGTCAGTATATTGTGTTAGTTTTCATTCATGTGAGGGAAACATGCTACTCCGTTCCTTTGCTCTATCCAGCCGCCACCTCGGGAATTCTCTCCTGCAGAGTGAGTTATGCGGTTCTTATTGTCTGAAATACTAAGCCATGCCCAGGCTGATCAGAATGGATACATGACCTGGGAGAGCCAGTAAGATGCTGCCTTCCAGGAATGCATTTGGAAAGATTGAAATGCTAATCTGTTGGTCCATGGCACTGGAGCAGAAGGTATCTGGCATAGTAACTACCATAGATTTTTGTGGAATGAATAAAGAATTCCTATAACTTTAGGGAGATGGTGGCCATCGTTCAATAACACACAGAGAATGCAGAGAAAAGGAAGAAACAGGTCCAGAAAGGAGCAAGGAGACCATGCGAGGGCTGCTGAATTGTCTAAGACACCCCCCCCCTTTTATTGTAAAAAAACCTATCACATACATACAAAAACATTAAAACCCTGGGGGCCTGAGGACATAATCCAAAGTAAATATAAATCGGGACGTGATTATGGGAGTTTGTGTACCAACTTTTCTTTGCCAGGGGAAATTGAAACCGGATGATATCTATAATAGCACAGGGGTTTTGTTTTTGGTTTTGGTTTGTTGGTTTGTTTATATGGCAAATTTTATTTTATTTAATGTTTTTTCTAATTTTTTATCTTTTATGCTGTATGGAATGTACTCGTCTGTGCATTACAGGCGCCTGGTAGTGCAATGCCGCGGAGGTCAGAAGGGGTGTCGGATCCCCTGGACACTGGAGTTCTCCTGGAACTGGAGTTTCAGAGGTATCAGCCACCATGGGGTGCGGGATGAACCGGTTCCTCTTGTAAGAGCAGCGGGTCCGCTCTTAACCACTAGGCATTCTCTCCAGCCCTCTAGTGGCACAGTTTTTAGAATAGATCACAAATGGCCAGTCAGGCAGCTCCAAGATTTCTAGGCACCCAGCACTGTGAACAAACTAATTTGTTGTTTTTATAAGCGTCTATACGTATTTTGTTATAGTCGTGTGATAACTATACATTAACTCAGATGGGAATTGAGAAAGACAAAATCATATTCTGTTGGAAAGATAAGTTACAAATATACTGTTTCCTGCTCCTGTTTTGCTGATTTTTACTTTTGTTGTGGGGTGGTGTGTCGTGTTGTGTGTGTACATGGTAGTTGGTTGCATGCTCATTGAGTGCGCACTCGGTTGTGGTCTATACATGATGTCCACATATGTTATGCTCTGAGGTGTGTTCTGGAAGCAGAAGTACAATTTGAGATGTTTCATCAAGAGGAACTGTTGTTCGTGTGTTTTTTGTTTTTCAGGTTGGTTGTTTTTGGCTTTTGGACCTGCGGTCTCCCTTAGCCAGGGGTGGCCTCGCGATTGTCTATGTAGATCAGGCTGCACTTGAACTCACAGAGATAACACCTGCCTTCATGGCTCCTATATATATATAAATAGAGAGAGAGAGAGAGATGAGCAGTTCAGGATCTCTCTCTCTCTCTTCTGATAATCTATATCAGGTTCGCATCCCCAGATTCCACATGGCGGCTGTAAACAACTGTCTGTAACTCAACTTTCCAGGAGAACGCTCCAGTTAGGGGAATTGGAGACCCGTTCGTCTGACCTGTCTGCGGTCATTGCCACGAATGGGTGCACAAAACCTTACATGACCGAGACAGCTACTAGGCACTACACATACAAAAAGAAATAAAATTTATAAAAAGATCCCGTGTCAAAGATTACTCATTAATGAAGTAAGGAATGCACTGCAATGTTGCAGTTTGAAGAACCCCAAACAAGTAGCATACGCTATTGAATTCCAGAATATTAAATTCATTGGGAGGCAGAGGTAGGCGGGATCTTTGTGAGTTTCTCCACAGGCCAGCTAGTCTACAGGAGTTGGTTTCCAGGACCGTTCCAGGGTATCCAGACAGGACCTTGGTCTCGAATAGACAAAAAAAGAAGAAAAAAACAAAAAAGATATTGAATCCAAAGGATAGCTTCGGTAAAGGAGAGGAGAGGGTAGCCAGGCATGGCTGGACGCACACTTTAATCCTAGTACTCTGTAGGCAGAGGCAGGTTGATTTTCTGTGAGTTCAAGTCTAGCTGGTCTACACAGTGNGGGGGGGGTCTTTTCGAGACAGGGTCGTCCTATAGCCCCAGCTGTCCTGGAACTCACTCTGTAGACCAGGCTGGCCTTGAACTCACAAAGATCCGCCTGCCTCTGCCTCCCAAGTGCTAGGATTAAAGGCGTGCACCATCACGCCCGGCTCTGGACTAATGACTTTTAATTAACCAAAGCAAACCACGTGCTCTTGTGGTTTGTGACTGGGCGCTTGATCTCTCATTTCCTGGCAACCTCAATTTGGTACTCCACTCAAAAAAAAATAATTAATAAAATGAATAAATGAATGAAGGAATGAAGGTGTACTTGAGAATTAACACATCAAAGCACTGCAAGGCCTCAAGCCCAACTCTGTAGCACAATGGAGACTGGGAGGGATGCATAATGCTAAATGAATGAGATATTCTAGAACTAGGGAGGAAAAGGCCCAGTGGTGTGTTATCTTGTACTTCTCCAACTGTCTGTTATCTTGTACTTCCCCAACTGTCTGTTATCTTTACTTCCCCAAAGGTCTGATCGCTTGTACTTCCCAAATGGTCTGCTAGTTTGTACTTCCCCAATGGTCTGTTAGCTTGTACTTCCCCAATGGAAGCTGAAAAAACCATTTGGAAGAAAATTATAGGTGGGGTCAGGCTCAAGGTCACAGTTCCAGAAACTCCAGAGATGCTTTCACCAGCATGGTTCCTTCCAGGAGAAAGATGGTTCTGAGAAAGACATAGGGGTGTTAAGCAGCCCCCTCCCCCACCCACCCCACTATAGCCCCAGCTACCTTGGAATTCACTATGTGGACCAGGCTGGTCTTGAACTAACAGAGATCTGCACGCCTCTGCCTCCTGAGTGCTGGGATTAAAGATGTAATCCCAAACCCAGCTATCCCTCTTAAAAACTAAATGTAAGAATTAGGCTATTTGTTCAGGGAATTGTAATGTTGCCATAGTAACACTATACACTGTAAAGTCTACAACTCAGCAAGTCAACTGAAGGCATATAGAGGGCAGCAAGTAGGAGGGAACCAAGAGCTTCTGTGCCCCCTGATCAGAGAATCCAAGAGTTTTCCCTCCTGGTGCATTACTGTGTTCCCCAGTCAGACAGGGTCTCCCTGTAGCACCAGCTGTCCGGGAACTCACTCTGTAGACCAGGCTGGCCTTGAACTCACAGAGATCTGCCTGTCTCTGCCTCCCGAGTGCTAGGATTAAAGGTGTGCGCCACCACACCCAGGCAAGTGTCTACAGTTATTACTGGAGTTTCTTTACCCAGTTATGACTGATTAAACCATGCTCATATGATTAAACTCAATCCCAGCTCCACTGACTTCCATAGTGGCAAGTGTAAGGTCATAAGCCCACCTAAGCCAGGGATTCCAACTGAGGTAGAAGTCCCGAGAAAGTTCCTCCAATCAAGCTCCTACTGAGGCTTGCCAGTCACAAGCCTCAGTTTATCTTGAGATGCTCTACTGATACCAACCAGACTCACCTACACCCTAATCCCTCATCTCCTTGCCCCCACCACCTTGTAAACTCAATTCCTTGTGTGTCTGGATAAAAAACTGCCATTCTGGGGACATTCTAATGCTGGTCATCCTAATCCCGACACAGGCAGGCCAGCTGCCATGCCTGAAATAAACCTGACTTCCTTTTCAATGGAGTCCTGATATTTTCTCCTCTCTGCCCTGAGTCTCCCCTCAAAATGAACCTAATATCAAAGGTAACTCAAAGTCCCATCTACCTATTCTAACATTGGCATGGTTTGTCTTTCTGATGACCAGCTACATCCTGATGCTAGCAAGAGGAACCACTGTTGTAGTAGGATCCATCTCTCAACTCAGGAAGTTCAAAGGGCTTTTGAATCCAGGAACAAAGACCTAATACTAGATCGAGTCCTTATATACCATGATATAATTTTCAAGACTATTAAATCCTTCAAGACTCATGTCCTCTGGCTGAGATGAAATAAGCAGGCTTGAGGGGCTGGAGAAATAGCTCAGCGATTAAGAGCGCTGACTGCTCTTGCAGAGGACCCTGGTTCTATTCCCATCACCCACATGGTGGCTAAGAACCATCTTTAGCTCCAGTACCAGGGGAATCCAACACCCTCTTCTGACCTCTGTAGCATTGCACAACATGGGTGCCCCTACCTACAAGCAGACAGTACACTCATACACATAAAATAATAAATAAAATTAAAAAAAAGAGAAATAAGCAGGCTTGAGGGAAAAGAAGTTCTTTGTTGTTTTTTGAGACAAGGTCTTGCTCTATAATCCAAGATGGTGTAGAATTCACCATGTAGCCCACACTGGCCTTGAGCTCACAGCCATCCTCCTGTCTTGGCCTTCTAAATGCTAGGAGTATAGTCATGAGCCAACACGTTAGGCTGGTAAAAGAAATTCTAAGACAGAAAGGAAAAAGAAAGAAATTCAGATGAGACTTGTTTTTAATAAGACAAATCACTAAAAAGAAAATAAGTACTATTTTTGTTTGGAATGGGAGCTTGTAGATAAGGTCTGAAGGCCGCTTGGAGCTCAGTAGTGAAGCATTGTGAGTGCCAAGCTCATGACTCTGGGAAATTTATCTTGTTAATGGGATGTTTCAGCCCAGAAGGGAGTAAATGGCAATAGCAGTGCTTTACACTCCCCAGACTGACAGCAGATGAGAACAGAAATGGGAGAAGCTGGTAAGGAGTATCACAGTATTAATTTAAACACGTTAAAAAAAAAAGAAAGAAAGAAAGAAAGAAAGAAAAAAAAAACATGTATAACTTTCAAACCACAGTCTTCATACAAATATAGAATGAACATATATTAATGATGATTATTTAACCCATTGAGATAGGTGACAAGTTGATTTCAAGAATTACAGAAATGAGTCCATCTGGAAAGGAGCATCTATAACGGATGTAGAGAACCAGCACTTGGGTGGTGGAGACAGGAAGATAGGGAGTGCACAGCCAGCCTGGGCTATGTAGCAAGTTTGAGACTAGCCTTGGTTACAAAGAGCCTTGTCATTTTTTTTTTTAAATATTTTATTTATTTTGTATGCGTATGAATGTACTGTCTGAATGCAGGTTTGTGCACCTGTGTCATGCAATGCCGCGGAGGTCAGAAGAGGGCTTCAGATTCCCCTGGAACTGGAGTTAAAGACGGTTCTCAGCCGCCATGTGGGTGCTGGGGATCGAACCTGGGTCCTCTGCAAGAGTGGTCAGCGCTCTTAACCACTAGGCCATCTCTCCAGCCCCAAACATTTTTTTTTCTTTTTTTTTTTTGGTCTTTTTTTTTTTGAGACAGGGTTTCCCTATAGTCCCAGCTGTCCTAGAACTCACTCTGTAGACCAGGCTGGCCTTGAACTCACAAAGATCCACCTGCCTCTGCCTCCCAAGTGCTAGGATTAAAGGCATGTGCCACCACGCCCGGCTCAAAGAGCCTTGTCTTAAAACAACAATTATACATTTGCCAAGTTTAGACCTTTGAGATAAAAATTAAGAGGTACGATTTTCTTTCTACAGGCAAGAAATGATTTATATCTTTCTCTGAAAATATTTACAACTTAAACTGTAACTTCACAAAATAAGGTACAGTGCTGGAGAGCTGGTATAGCTGTTCAAGGCTTAAGCTCACAACCAAAAAGACAAAAATGGGCGCCAATCAATAGTAAATATTATATTATAAAAAAATAAAATAACTTGCAGGAGTTCCTTAAACAAGAAAAGGACATGCACTGGTGTTTGTTTGTGAGTTTGGATGACTTTTCGTTCTGTAGCTCCAGCTGTCCTGAAACTTGGTATGCAGACCACACTGGCCTTGAACTCACAGAGATCCACCTGCCTTTGTGGTACTATGCCTGGCCACGGGTGGCTTTTCTTAATAATTCCATCTATAGGGGCTGTAGAGATAGCCTAGCGGTTAAGAGCTCCGACTGCTCTTGCAGAGGACCCGGGTTCGATCCCCAGCACCCACATGGTGGCTAAGAACCATCTGTAACTCCAATTCCATGAGAACTCCAGTTCCAGGGGAATCTGAGACCCTCTTCTGACCTCCGCGGCATTGCACGACACAGGTGCACAAACCTACATGCGGACAGTACATTCATACACATTCAAAAAATCATGAATTTTTTCTGAGAAGTTAATAATCTTGGTTACATACATTTCTAGGGCTGGGCTCATAGGGATTTTATCTGTTTTGTTTTGGTTGGTTGGTCTGCTCACTATTCCCCACCACAAACACATCATTCCATGAGACAGGGCCCAAATGCTGACTTTTGATATTTTAGCCTGATTGATGTATGTGTATTGGTTCTACAGATGAAGAACCATTTATATTCCTTCAAGGTAGGCTTGTCACACTGGACAAAATCAGGGTCATTCTCTAATCTGACTCCAGGCTACTGGTGATAAAACATAATTTTTTACTTGGATCTTTATAAATTGTAGAGCAGATTCTGATTGGATACACACAAATTACAAGGATTTGAAGAACATTCCCAAGTATATATTATTTTTTTTTTGTTTCATTTTATTCTTTAGCTTTTTGAGACAGGGGCTTGTGTAGCTTGGGTTGGCCTCAGATATACTTTGTAACCAAAGCTGGTCTTGAATTCCGATCCTCCTACCTCTACCTCCAAAGCACTGGGGTTATAGGCCAGTGACACCATGATAGCCAGAAATATTTATTCCTGAAAGATGATAGGTGAAGTAGAACTGGATATCATTAACAAAAAAAAATTTTTTTTCAAAAGTCCACTGCATTCAGACTTGGAGATAGATTTTGAGTAAAAATAAAGTTTCCTTACACACAGATCAGAAAACACAGCATAAAGAATAATACAACAGCTGGGCGTGGTGGCTCACGCCTTTAATCCTAGCATTTGGGAGGCAGAGGCAGGTGTTTCTCTGTGAGTTCAAGGCCAGCCTGGTCTACAGAGTGAGTTCCAGGACAGCTGGGGCTACAGAGAGACCCTGTCTCGAAAAGACCAAAAAAAAAAAAAAAAAAAAGAATACAACATAAGCCAGATGTGTCTTTAATCCTGGACTCAGGAGGCAGAGTCAGGCGGATCTCTGAGTTCAAGGCCAGCCTGATCTACATAGTGAGTTCCAGGCCAACCTGGGCTATAGGGAAACCCTGACTTGAAAAGAAAAAAATAAATAAAAATACAATATTTCTCAGAAAAAAACCTGGTAACTACTTATCTCTATATAGATCTGTTCCACAGGAACTTGGGTTGGTACACTGTAACAAGCTCATCTGCTTTGGATTGAAAAACAATGTGGAAATCACAGTTCAGTTCCCTGCAGTCAGACAGGGTTTACACAACAGTCTGAGGAGCCTATACATAGGAGTCTATTGTTGAATGATTAACAGTTAGAACCAGGTGTGATCAAACACACCTGTGGCCTCAGCTACTCAGGAGGCTGAAGGGGATAGATAGCGCAATGGTAGAGCACTTGGTAGAGCTCAATGGTAGAGCACTTGATCAAGGCCCTTGGATCAAACAAAGTATAAAAAAGCTCTGTAGCCTGCTGTCATTTTTTGAAGACCTATTTATTTATTTATTTATTTATTTATGTGATTGTTTGTTTGTTTAGTCAGGGTCTTCATCTTCCTCTGTAGCCAAATCTGCCCTGGATCTTGCTTGCCATCCTGCCTAAGCCTCCTGAGTGCTGGGATTATAATCACCACATTAGACAAAAAAGACTCTTTTTTGTGTGTGTGTGTGTGTTTTTGAGACAGGGTTTCCCCTATAGCCCTAAGATGTCCTGAAACTCACTCTGTAGACTAGGCTGGCCTTGAACTCACAGAGATCTGCCCGCCCCTGCCTCCCACATGGGCACCATGCCCGGCTAAGACCCAGTTTTTGGTTGTTTTTTTTTTAAGCCTACAGCACCTGGTATTCCCAGGCAGTCTCCCATCCAAGTACTAACCAGGCCCAACCCTGCTTAGCTTCCAAGATCAGACAAGATCAGACGAGATCGGGCACATTCAAGGTGGTAAGGCCATAGACTAAGACGCAATTTTTACACACAGCATGTCACAGCCCTCAGGGAAGCATGACAGAATGGCAGAACATATAGTGAAAAGACTGCATGGCTCTGATTATTTTTTAAATACTTTTATTATTTTTATTTTATGTGTATAAGTGTATTACATGTAAGTGCAACTGTGTCATACAGTGTCCAAGGGGGTCAGAAGACGGCATCGGATTCCCGCTGGAACTGGAGGTACAGACATTTGCTAGCTGCTATGTAGGTGCTGGGAAATGAACTCACGTCTTCCGGAAGAGCAGCCAGTGCTCTTAACCACTGAGACATCTCACCAGTCCCCATGGCTCTGATTATTAACAGTCACCAATAATATAACAGAATAGAGAATAAAATTCTCTATGGAGGATTGGGGATGGTGGCATATACCTTTAACGCCAGTGAAGGCAGCAATATTTCTGTTCATTCCAGGCCAGGCTGTCTACATAGTGAGTTCCATGTCAGCCAGGGTGTGCTGGATAGCTTTAGTGTCAACTTGACACACCTGGGTTGAGGGAGCCTCAATTGGGGAACTGGCTCCATTGGATTGGCCTGTGGCCACATCTGTGGAGTATTGTCTTGATGGTCGAGCAGTGTGGGAGGGCCCAGCCCACAATGAGTAGTGCCACCCTGGGCAGGTTGTTGTGTACTGTATAAGAAGGC
>VZQC01011677.1:775353-795305 GCA_009823505.1 Rhizomys pruinosus | reverse complement strand
TTTTTTTTTTTTTTTTGGTCTTTTCGGGACAGGGTCTCCCTGCAGTCCCAGCTGTCCTGGAATTTACTCTGTAGACCAGGCTGGCCTCGAACTCACAAAGTTCCGCCTGCCTCTGCCTCCCAAGTGCTAGGATTAAAGGCGTGCGCCACCATGTCTGGCTTAAAGATGGTTCTTAGCTGCCATGTGAGTGCTGGGAATTGAACCCGGGTACTTTGCAAGAACAGTCGGCACTCTTAATTCCTAGGCCATCTCTCCAGCCCCAAATGAATCCTTTCTTTTAGGTGTAGGAAAAGACTTCCTAAATCAGACAGCAGCTGCACAAGAATTAAGGTTGTCAATTGACAAATGGGACCTCATTAAACTCAAAGCTTCTGTACCTCAAAAGAAACAATCAAGGAAGAGAAATCCCACAGAGTGGGAGGTAACTTTCACCGTAGACATATCTGACAAAGCATTGATTTCCAGAATATATAAACTACTCAAAAAACAAAGAAGAAAACAAATGACCCACTCAAAAGATGGAGCAAAGAGCTGAACAGAGACTTCACAAGTGAGGAATTAGACATGGCTGAGAAACATCTTAAAAAGTGTTCAGGGGCTAGAGAGATAGCCTAGCAGTTAAGAGCGCCGACCGCTCTTGCAGAGGACCCGGGTTCGATCCCCAGCACCCACATGGCGGCAGAGAACCGTCTGAAACTCCAGTTCCAGGAGAACTCCAGCTCCAGGGGAATCCGAGACCCTCTTCTGACCTCCGCGGCATTGCACGACATGGGTGCACAAACTTGCATGCAGACAGTACATTCATACACATACAGAAATAAATAATAAAAAAAATTAAAAAAAAACTGTTCAACGTCACTAATAATTAAGGAAATGCAAATTAAAACCACTTTAAGATATCATCTTACTCCAATAAGACTGGCTAGGATCAAGAAAACAAATGATACCCAGTGCTGGAGAGGTTGTGGGGAAAGGGGAGCACTCATCCACTATTGGTGGGAATGTAAACTCATATAGCCACTATGGAAAGCAGTGTGGAAAACCCTTGGAAGACTTGGAATGAACTTGCCACCTGACCTAGTCATACCATTCCTGGGTATATACCCACAAGACTCATCTTACCACAGAGATACATGCACAGCCATGTTTATTGTAGCTGTCTTCACAATAGCAAGGAGCTGGAACCAACCCAAGTGCCCCTTGACTGACGAGTGGATAGAGAAAATGTGGTACATGTACACAATGGAGTTCTATGCAGCAGTAAAGAAAGATGACATCATGAACTTTGCAGATAAATGGATGGAGCTAGAAGATATGCTGAGTGAAGTAACACAGTCCCAGAAAAACAAATGATGAATGGTATCCCTCATCTGTGGATGCTAACACCAACTATCTAATTGTAGGCAAACTGAGCAACATCAATGTGATCTCAAAACAACTGTGCTTTTGTATATATATTTTTTATTTATTTTCATATGTGCATGAATGTATTGTCTGCATGTAGGTTTGTGCACCTGTGTTGTGCAATGCCGCGGAGGTTAGAAGAGAGTGTCAGATTCCCCTGGAACTGAAGTTAAAGACGGTTCTCAGCCGCCATGTGGGTGCTGGGGATCGAACCCAGGTCCTCTGCAAGAGCAATCAGCACTCTTAACCGCTAGGCCATCTCTCCAGCTCCAACAACTGTGCTCTTATATTGTAGAATATCTTAAAAAAAATAAACAAAAAAAAAAGGGCCTCTGAGGCATTGCACTACACGGGTGCACAAACCTACATGCAGACAGTACATTCATACACATACAAAAATAAATAAAGGGCTGGAGAGATGGCCTAGCAGTTGGGAGCGCCGACGCTCTTGCAGAGGACCCGGGTTCGATCCCCAGCACCCACATGGCGGCCGAGAGCCGTCTGAAACTCCAATTCCAGGAGAACTCCAGTTCCAGGGGAATCTGACACCCTCTTCTGACCTCCGCGGCATTGCACGACACGGGTGCACAAACTTTTTTTTTTGGTCTTGTCTTATGGACAGGGTCTCCTGTAGCTATCAGCTGGCCTTGCAACTCACTTGTAGACCAGGCGCGCCTTAACTCACAAAGATCCGGGCCTGCCTCTGCCTCCCCAGTGCTAGGATAAAGGCGTGCGCCACCATGCCCGGTAATCTTATAAAATTTTTAAAAGTTTAAAAAAAAGCCAAGCTTTGCGTGGTGTGATGCCGTAATCCCAGCACTCGGGACGCAGATGCAGGTAGATCTTTGTGAGTTCAGCCTCAGCCTGGTTACTCGAGCGAGCTCCAGCCGCTGGGATTAAGGGAGACCCTGTCTCAAAAGACCAAAAAAAAAAAAAAAAGAAAAAGAGAAAAAAAATAGTGGCCTCTGCCATAGGTCGGTCATGTGACCCATTGTCTAAGGCCAGCCTGGTCTACAGGCGAGCTCCAGGAGCCGGGGCTACCGGGAGACCCTGTTCCAAAAGATAAAAATAAAACAAACAAACAGTGACCCATTGCTGGAGCTCAGCATTATTTGTTTCAGCATAGGAAAGCTTGTGAACGTTTGTTTCTTGGTGTCTTCTTCCCACCCTTTTAGTGAATACATCCTTGTGTGAACTGTAGGTGAAATGCTCATGTTGTAAAGCTAAGGAGAATTTAGTTATTTTTTGCAAACTTTTATTGTGTGCTTTTAAGTAAGTTATGTTGCTAAGATAAATGATTTTGTGTGTTATGGACATTATAAGTTAAAAAAAAAAGCTAAGAGGAGAAGCTTTTGAGCTGGAAGTATATCCTCATGCAAGCTTAAAAAAAGCTTAGTTACACGGGCATGGTGGCACACACCTTTAAATCCCAGCACCCGGGAGGCAGAGCCAGGGGATCTCTTTGAGTTCAAGGTCAGCCTGGCTACGTAGCTAGCTTCCAGGCCAGCTGGGACTACAGGAGGACCCTTCTGGAAAAAACCCAAACAAACAAACAACATTACTGTAGCTGCCCATGGTGGACACGCCTTCAATCCCAGCACTCAGGAGAAAGCAGGGGATCTTTTGTGAGTTGATTTTGGCCAGCCTGGTCTACATAACTTGTTTCAGGCGAGCTAGGCCACAGGGAGACCCTATGTCAAAAGAAACGAAAAAATAGACTGTATCTTTTGATGTTTAATTTTATTTTAACAGTTGTGAGGTACTTGGTTACCTGATACTTTAGGTTTTGCATGAATCAAGCCTGTCTAAATACAACATATAGTAGAGATCAACACTTGTCTGTTTCCTACTTAAAAACTAGCTTACATTTACTATTGATGTAAGAGTCCTTTGTATTGAATATATATGAAATAGCCAGTGGAGCACATTTGTTTTATGTTGTAACTGATGGTGCTATGTGGCCTGCCTACAGTTCCGGTTGGCATGCTGTCTGTGTAGCTTCTCAAGTGCCTGTGTGATGCTGCTCAGCCAAGCAGAGCATAGTCACAGCCAGCGTGGTGGTCAAAAAAAATCCCCACGTCACATCATCTGTTCATGAAGCCCAGCTCTGCCCACCAGGTATACCAGCATGTGTGAGGCCCAGCTCTGCTACTGATTAGCTATGGGATGTCCAGCAGGNAAAAAAAAAAAAAAAATTTTAAGATAAGGGGCTGGAGAGATGGCCTAGCGGTTAAGAGCGCCGACCGCTCTTACAGAGGACCCGGGTTCAATCCCCAGCACCCACATGGCGGCTGAGAACCGTCTGTAACTCCAATTCCAGGAGAACTCAGTTCCAGGGGAATCTGAGACCCTCTTCTGACCTCTGCAGCATTGCACGACACAGGTGCACAAACCTACATGCAGACAGTACATTCACTTTTTTTTTAATTTTTTTATTAATTTTATTTATTTCTGTATGTGTATGAATGTACTGCCTGCATGCAAGTTTGTGCACCCGTGTCATGCAATGCCACGGAGATCAGAAGAGGGTGTCGGATTCCCCAGGAACTGGAGTTCTCCTGGAAGTAAGTTTCAGACGGTTCTCGGCCGCCATATGGGTGCTGGGGATCAAACTCGGGTCCTCTGTAAGAGCAGTTGGCGCTCTTACCCACTAGACCATCTCTCCAGCCCCATACATTCATACACATAAAAAAATAAAAAATTAAAAAAAAAAAAAGAAAATGTCACCATGGGGGGTGGACAGATGATTCAGCAGTTAAGAGTACTAGCTGCTCCTGAAGAGGACCTGGATTCAATTCCCAGCCCCCACATGGTGGCTAAAAACTATCCATAACTCCAGCTTCAGGGGATCCACAGCATTCCTCTGACTTCTGAGGGCACCACATAACACAGGTATACTTACATACATGCAGGCAATACACTCATACTCATAAAAATAATTTTTTCATGTCATAACGGTATCTAACACATTATATGCTAATTTAAAAAGCAAACATGAGCCAGGCATGGTGGTGCACACCTTTAATCCCAGCACTCAGGAGGCAGTGGCAGGTGGATCTCTGTGAGTTCAAGGCCAGCCTGGTCTACATAGCAAGCAAGTTTCAGGCCAGCTGAGGCTACAGGGGGACCCTGTCTCAAAAACCTCAAAAAAAAAAAACCTAAGTAAATAAATAATAATAATAAAAAGGAAACATAGAGGGCTGGATGGAGAGCTGGCTCAGCAGTTTAAAGCACTAACTGCTCTTGTAGAGGACCCTGGTTAGGTCCCAACACCCAGATGGCAGCTAACAATCATCTGCAACTTCAGTTTCAGGGGATCTAATACCCTCTTCTGGCCCCCCTAAGCATTGCATATATATGCTACACTTATACACATGCAGGCAAAACATGCATTACACATAAAACTAAAAACACAGGGGCTGGAGAGATGGCCTAGCGGTTAAGAGCTCTGACTGCTCTTGCAGAGGACCCGGGTTCGATCCCCAGCACCCACTTGGCAGCTGAGAACCATGTTTAACTCCAGTTCCAGGAGAATCTGACGTCCTCTTCTGACCTCCGCGGCATTGCACAACACGGGTGCACAGACCTACCTGCAGACAATACAGTCATACACATAAAAATAAAATAAAATTAAAAAAAGAAAAAAAAGTAAGCATGGCCTGGTGGTGCGCGCCTTTAATCCTAGCACTTGGGAGGCAGAGGCAGGCAGATCTTTATGAGTTCAAGGCCAGCCTGGTCAACATAGCAAATTCCAGGCCAGCCAGGGTTACATGGAGAGACCCTGTCTCAAAATATAAAAAAAACTAAAACTAAAAACAATTTGGGGGGGCTGGAGAGATGGCCTAGCGGTTAGGAGCGCCAACCACTCTTGCAGAGGACCCGGGTTCGACCCCCAGCACCCACATGGCGGCTGAGAGCCGTCTTTGACTCCAGTTCCAGGGGAATCCGACGCCCTCTTCTGACTTTCTCAGCATTGCATGACAGGGGAGCACAAACCCACTGCAGACAATACATTCATACACATACAAATAAATAAAATTAAAAAAAATTTTTTTTGGAGAAAAAGTATAACCATTACCACTAATTTTCTATTGAATCAAAAACAAACCTATGCTCATTATCACATGCACTGATTTTACCAGTATTTTCTCCAGATGTCTCTTATCTAGGGCAAACCTAAAGTATATCTATGATACAGAAACAGGCAAACTGCACATCTAGAGAATACCAAACTAAAATCCTTGGCTTTTTCAGCAATTAAGCTAATACAATTTTTACATATGTGGCTAAAAATGGCAGAGAAACCTACATTCAACATCTACCTTCACATAATGCAGTGTGACCCAATTTGATCCATGCTAAAAGAAGAAAGGACAATCTACTAGGGTTAGCCATGAGTGTCCACAGAGACAGAAGATGAGCTGGGCGTGGTAGGGCACGCCTTTAATCCTAGCATTTGAGAGGCAGAAGCAGGCGGATCTTTGTGAGTTCAAGGCCAGCCTGGTCTACAGAGTGAGTTCCAGGACAGCTGGGACTACAGGGAGACCCTGTCTTGAAAAAAAAAAAAAAAAAAAGATTGATTTTTTTTTTTTTTTTTTTTTTTTATAATTTATTTTTATTAACAACAACAAAAAAACTCTGAAGAAATGCTTGATTTAAGGCAAACTAGCGTCCATTTGGGGGAAAATAATCACCAGGAACCATCCAGTACCTATTTAAAGCATTCGCGCTAAGTGAACAATGCTTTCAATTCAATCAACTTTCTGACGTACTATCTCTCCTTAAAAAAAAAATAACCCTAGGGAAAGCCTGGCAAGAAGGGGCCTGCAGATAGTGCTGCCTTTGCGGCTGTGGGGCTCTAGCAACTTAAGTGCACTCCTGGCTTCTATGACACACAGGAAAGAGACCTCACCTTCAGGCATCAGGGTGTTGGAAGCGGGAAGTAGTAGGTCCACGAGGGTGTCTTGCTTTTGTGCACTTATATGGGGTGCTATTTGCAGAGAAGCTCCTTACAGAGTGTGCCCAAGATGGATTTCTCTAAGTTGCTCTCAGAGTTGTCCAGCTGCCCTCACCAATAAGTCACAGTCTTTGTAGGATGACAGACACCACCAGTAAAGCAGATGCATGTGGACTGGGGCTTCTTTAGTATCTAACACGGCTGGATCAAAACAAAAAAGCTTAACCATTAAGCAAATCTTAACTTTAACCATTAATTTAATATAGCAAATATCAAGTAGGTGTTAAGCTTATGAATCTACCCTCAGCAGGGGCACTTAACACTTATTAATGAGGATTTTGTGAACTTGACTTAACAGCTCTTGCTGTTGTACAGGAAATTAAAATTAGCTCAATCCGAGAAATGTGTAAGATCCAGAAAGGCTAACTGATCATTCTCTCTAAGATTGCTAAGTAATGCTTTCAGAGAGTGACTTCTGTCATTCAACAAGCTATGCTCTAGTAATATATGTACAATTTTAGTACAGTTTGCAATAATGATTTAAATACATGTTCACTTATTGGATTTTCCAAAACACAATCAGATACAACCAAGCTAAATCAATAGCATTAATGTATGAACTAAAAAGAAAATTGCCTCCAAAGCTCAATAAAAAAAATGAACCTTGAAATAAAGGTTTAAAATTTTTGTTGTTAGGAAAAAAAAAAAACGCAGCAAATTGCTCAAGACACTATCTGACTATTGAGGGAATTAGTAAAGTATCTGCATCCATCTTCTCTTTCTCTTAGATAGGGTTTCATGTAGTCTAGGCTAGGATATGTAGCCTGAGGATGACCTTGAACTCCTGATCCCCCTCCTTCCACCTCCCACCTCCCACCTTCCATCTCCCACCTCCCACCTCCCTTTTATGCATGCTTGGGGATTGAACCAGGTTTCATGCATGCTAGCGAGATAGCATGCTCTCAACTGAGCTACATGCCTAGCCTTGTATTTTCCGGAACAAATGGCTCAAGAAACCTAGAGGATGATGGCTCAGCAGAATGAAGGTACTCCAGTAAGCAGTAACCTGAGTTCAAATTCAGAACCAATAGGGGAAGGAGAGAACTGATGACGCCTGAAAGTTGTTCTCGACCTCCATGTCCAGACCCATGGCATGTCAGAAACCCACACACCAAAGAAAGAAAAGCTAACAACAACAAAAAAAAAAAAAAAGGCAAGGTCAAATGAAAGTCCTAACAGAACAAATGTTATGCATTTAACTATCTTTTTTTTTTTTTTTTTTTGTCTTTTCGAGACAGGGTCCTCCCTGTAGTCCCAGCTGGTCCTGGAGCTTACTCGTAGACCATGCTGGCCTTGAACTCACAAAGAGCCACCTGCCTCTGCCCTCCAAGTATGCTAGGATTAAAGGCGTGGAGCCACGCCACGCCCGCCGTAGGGACCATTTTATCCTTTGTATGCTGTAGAAAATTACCATGGAGGGGCGGGAGAGTGGCTCAGTTTTTAAGAAGAGTGCCAACTGCTCTTGCAGAGGGACCGCAGGTTTGATCCCCACACCAACATGGTGGCTTGGAACCGCTGTTAACTCCAGTTCCAGGGGAACTGATGCCCTCTTCTGACCTCCGTGGCAAATTGCACGGGGGGTGCACAAACCTACAACATGCAGACAGTACACTCATACACTTAAAAAATAATAAAATTTTAAAATATGTTTAACAGGTGACTGGGCTAACCTGGCCCCAATAAAACATTGTGATTTGGAAGTGAAATCCCTCCCCAATTTCTTCTTGTTTTTCTTTCTTTAGAAAAATAAGGATGTGAGCAAAAAAAAATAAAAAAAAAAAAATAAAAAAAAAAAAAAAAAAATAAAGGAAAATAAGGAAGGTGGATTTGGTAAACAAAAAGATAAGCGAGCCGGGCGTGGTGGTCCGCACACCTTTAATAAAGCCTAGCACTTGGGAGGCAGAGCCAGGCGGATCTTTTGTGAGTTCCACAAGGCCAGCACTGGTCTACAGAGTGAGTTCAGGTCAGCTGGGCTAAGGAGACCGGTCCGAAGACCAAAAAAAAAAAAAAAAAGAAGATCTTATGTAAAGAAAAAAACATTCTTAAAGGACTCCTAATTGGGAACTACTGTTTTACCTAAATTTTAAACTTTAATGGAGGAATTGTGGGAGGGAAGAACACTTGCTACAACTATGCAGATTTTTAAAATGGGCAATACAAAATAAAAAAATGTTTTTTTCACTAAATTAGAACTTTGTTTTTCCTTTTTTTTATGTCCCTTCTTTTTTAAAAAAATCTTTTTATTTTTCTTTATTTTTATTTACGGTTGGGATTTATTCGTGTCTGTTGTGAATGTACTGTCTGCATGTAGGTTTGTGCATGTGCCCCTGTGTTGGCAATGCCACGGAGGGGGTTAGAAGAGGGTGTGGGATTCCCCTGGAACTGCAAATATGTTTCTCAGCTGCCATGTGGGGGGTGCTGGGGAATGAACCTGTGTCCCTGCAAGAGCAGTCGGGCGCTCTTAACGGCTAGGGGCCATCTCTCCAGCCCCGAATTTTAATGTAGTTTTTATGTGTATGAATGTACTGGTCTGCAATGTCGGTTGAATACACTCGTGTCGGACAGTGCCGCAGAGGTCAGACGAGAGTGTCAGAATCCCCTGGAAACGGGGAGTAAAGACGGCCTCTCAGCCTGAGGGAGGCGGATCTCTGTGAGTTCAAGGAGTCAAGGCCAGCCTGGTCTACAAAGTGGTTCCAGGAAAGCGGGGCCTTGCAGGGAGACCTTGTCTCAAAAAAGAAAAAAAACAAAAGTGTTTTTTCTGGCCAGGTTAGTGGCACAATGACGAATTTTCTGCCCGTGCACTCAAGAGAGGCAGGTAGATTTTTTCTGGTGAGTTCAAGGCAGCCTGTCGACAGTAAGCAAGTTTCTGGCCAGCTGGGGCTATGAGAAGACCCTGTCCTCAAAAAAGTCCAAAGAAACGGACAAAAAGGTGGTTTTTCCTGTGCAAGTATATATATATAATGCATGCCATGATAGGCCAGAAGAGGGCCACTGGATCCCCTGGAACGGAAGTTAAATACAATTGTTAGCCACCAAGTAAGTGCTAGGAATTAGGTCCTTTGGAAGAACAGAAAGTGCTCTTAATCACTGAGTTCTCTCCAGCCCCGCAACTAATTTTTTTAAACAGGGCGTTGCCTATGTAGACCCAGCCTAAACTCAAAGAGATCCGCTGCTTCTGCCTTTGCCTCCCTGGTGTTGAGATGAAAGATGTGTGCTAATCATCCCCTAGTCCTGAAGTTGTTATAAGTTTCGTCCCCTCAACTAAATTTTTGTTTTTGTTTTTGATCTTTTCAAGACAGGGCCTCCCTGTAGCTCTGCTGCCTGGAACTCATTCTGTAGACCAGGCTGCCTGGACTCACAGAGATCTGCCGTGCTATGCGCCTCCCAGGGCTAGGATGAAAGGCAGCGCCACCATGCCCGGCCAAAGTGGGGATTCGACGATCCGGGGGGAGGCGCACAGTTCGCCGAACATCCGTCCTTCTTAGCTTCGGGCACTGTTCCGGAGTTCGAACTCGATCTCCTGTCTCCGAAAGGGATCGTTATCGACAAAACGATTTCTGCTACTGAAGTAAGAAAAGAGGTTAGTATCTTGACAGTGAAGGGGGCGAGATGTAACGGAAAGTGGGGTACTAGAACGTAGGGTATCCTTGAGGGAGGAGGGGCTCAGGCGTAAGAGGAAAAAAGAGCGAGAGACGGAGCTTGGAATGGAATATGGAATAACAAAAAGGATATCGTGAATCCGGGATGGTTCGATGCAGAATAATGTAGGGAGGTGTAGAGGAGTGGGGAAAAGATGGGGGGGATCGGTAGAGAGGCAGGGTAAAGAAGAGGGAATTGGGGATAAAAATAGGAAAGGTGAAAAACGGAGGGTAAATGTAAAAGGGGCCAGGGAGACAGGCAATAATAGAATAGCGAAGAAAAAGACAGAGGAGAGAAACGTTCCAAAATAAGAAGGAAACATCGACGGAGGAAAGAAACCAGAGACACAGAAAAAGAATAGAAGAGCTAGAGAACTGGAAAACAGCAGTATTAACGCAAATGGCAAAGAAAAAAAGACCAGAAGGGTAAAGAAAGAATCAAAGGAAGTTCCTCGAAGTTAAAAAGACGATCAGGAGCAGTCAGGAATGAAGATCCGAAGGAATACGGCAGACAGAAACGAAATGTAAGAAACTAAGAGAGGGCGCAAGATAAGAGTTAAAAGAAAGGATTGAAGAAAAGAATAGATGAAGTAAGTCGGGCTATATGGTGACAGGTAAGGCATGAGTTGTGTACTACGGAGTAAGAGCATGGGTTATAGGAACGGGTAGACAGAGGATGGAAGTAGGAAGAGATAGTCAGAAAGTGTGATAAGACCGGACGAGACAAATAGTTAGGTAACTGTAGGCGCTAAGTGCCTCCAGCCGCTTGCATACCTCCGTAGCCAGAAGCACATGAAATGCCAGACAGGAAATTCAATCATAGCGAAGAGAGTCCAATTTTCTTTGAAATGCAAAAAAAACCCGTCATGAAAACGTTAAGCGTACAAATAACATAAACTATAGATCTACATATAATAGTTCAAATATCGGTGCCTACAAGCCGACTATCAGGGACAAAACTTTGTGCTTCGCTGTGTATAGCTGAAACTTTATAGTAACAGAATGACTCAACAGCTAAGCGAGCCGGTTGTGCTCCCCAGAGACTGCGTGGAAGCCCTCCGGGATCCTTCTCGCTGGCTATGTGTACGGGCTAAGATCAGGAAAGCGTAACTGTGCCTATGATGCTTATTAAGTTTAAGCAAAGTAGCCACCTACCTAAGAAATACTTATCAAAGTGACAAGCTAACCATCTCCATCTCGTGATCAATAGAGAGAAAATCTACCGCCGTCCGAGCCACCTCGTTCACCGAGGCATCACTTCCGCGGACCTATCTCACACGCAACGCCTCGACCACGGCTTTCGCTATTTACTAAATAGCACTACACTCAAGATAGAAGAAGATGTCCAAACCATAAAAAATCCTATAGCGGACAAACACAATTTCACAGCATGAGCGCATATACGGATAGGCGTGCCGAGCCGAATCGGGCGTAAACGAACTGTTGGGTATTATATAAGTTACCGAGTTGCGACATCAGCTAGCGACATGATTCACACCGTGGGGGGTTCTCTTCACGCGGGACGCAAATATAGAATCCCCACCGACCGCCTACTTACGGCACAGCGAGCTACTATTTAATTGTATATCCTGCATAGCCACCGATATCATCTTTACTCTCTCAGGGAATCTCACGCACGCTCGCGCTTTGTAATCCTCACTTGAATCTATATCAAAGAGAGAGTTTGGACGCCGTCCTATACGCAATTTAATACGCGGATGTAAAATGCACGTGACTACACCTAGTGCGTGTCAACACCGAAACAACCCAGTAGACGGTATTAAAGCTAACACCTATCAGTATCATCCCTCGTTACTTTCCTCCAGCTGGCTCTATGTCTCCAGCTCCAGGACGATGAAATTAGGCCAAGTTGCCTCCAATCCTTCAAGAAATCCCCATACCTCTGCTCTCTCTCAGGGAGCTAACATATCACCAGAGCAACATGACCGGTTTTAGGAGACACTATTCCAATCCGGTTTGCGTCCATATCAACTTCTTAGGGATTTCAAGCAGCACAGCTTCGCTGCACTACCCACCTACTCGCGTTGTGATGCTTTTCGACTCCTTGCTTGCTTCCAGTCGTTGAATATATTTCTGCAACCGACTCTGACTCTGCCGACCTAGGTTCTCGCCTCGATTTCTCACCCGCAGCCTCAGAATAAGGTGATTTTAAGTGGTCGTTTGCACGGTCTATGACCTCGACTTGCTAGACTTCCTGATTCATCGAGGACCCTCGCATCCTCCCGTTACCGCCCAAATCCTCATCTAACTAATGCTTTGAGCCCTGTCGTTCACTGAGCTCGGGCTACCCGTCTCGGTAAGCCACTCAACCGTTGATCGAACATGTTTCATTTGTTTCGCCCCAGATTTCCAGCGGTCTCGAATCGCGCAGGCTCGACGCCTGGTTACGTATACGTCGCCACGTCAAGGCTCCCTCGCACTCACTATCCCTCTGCCTGCTCCCCTTTGCAAGTACAGACTTCTCAGTCCCTCCTTGATCTCTATAATTACCCTCTTTCGTGGTCCAAAACAGCCGCTGATACTGAATATCCAGCTTGTAATAAGGGTGCACTTATATCGCCCGTCATACCGTTAAAGCGTACGGAAAAGAGTCATAAACAATTAGACTTCGGTGCAAAAATAGGCCTTGATGGCGAACGTGACTAGTTACGCAGTAGGCTCTAGTACCGGACATACGAGCTTCCCGCCCGGACCCCGGCCACCGGTCCGTGACGCCGTGAATCGCCGCTCTGTGAGATAGAGTCGCGCTCGCGCAGCTGTGTTGCCTAGTATCGAGCTCGCAATCTACTTGCGACTCCTCTGTCGGTACGCGCACAGGTTCAAACTGCCGTCGACAGCGACCTCTTTAAACCAGCGGGTTTATTCCTAGCGTGGTATGGTCTCAGACCCCGCCTGCTACCCATTGATTCTTATAACGGTAGTTCTGGTCCGCCTAGGTCTGCCGCCGGAGAAATTGCTCTCGGCCCGCCACGATCTGGTTTCTTCTATTCGGACTTTTCTTCTGTTCGTCGTCCCCTCTCATCTTATCACTTCCATGATGCCTCTCCGCTTCCAACTAACCTCCACATCCCTGCCCCCGACTAGCGTTCCGCCCCTCGATATATCGACATTCTTGCCATTAAACAACCCCCACGTGCTAGCACTGTGTCTGTTCTCGTCGTGTGCCATAAATTGCAATTGAAACGTATCCGACTTCGTGATATCTTAAGTTCCGCGCGAGCATCCATCTACTGCGCGAGTTCTCCTCATCCCTCAGGTCTTTGAGCGATCTCTTAGCTTACTCTTCAATTCCTCGACCCGAAGGCTGCCGGGACATGCGGATCCTCCCTATTTACTACCATGTAGTCTCTCGTCGAGACATCTCCCCGGCTTTTCCCTTATTGATGAATACACCAAATCCTAAGGACGGGATTGCGCACCGAGTGCCGGACTGCTATCTCCTACATCGCAGATCTCCCAAAGTCCGGTCCAGTAAGTGGCTCCGCTCCCTCTAAACTGATCTTCTAAGAGAATCTTAGTAGCGAGGTCTTCTCATCTCCCCTCATACCTCCTCACTTGCGCTCCGTTTCCTCTCGTTCGTATTCCCGTTCTCATGTTTGTGTGTTCTTCCCCGCCTCGCGTCGACAATCAAATCCACGACGGAGCCCTGAGGAGGGATGTTGGTACGGTCTAAAGACATCGCCCCCCTATGAGACGTCTCTGCGACCTCTTCGATAGCTCGACTCTCGCGCCCCAGTGCATTGTCTCATACCTAGCGCATGCAAGACAGTAGTGTCGCTATAGGAAACCACATATCATGAACACGCTCCAGAACGAATCGTGCGGCGAGAGACAGCGAAGAGCCGATCGCCTCAATAGACCGACGTACGACAGGGATATTATCACACTAGGTACCGGATGCTCTCTCGAATAATGATGCGCACGAAGGTTAGTTTTCGAAACCGAAGATAGTGACTAAGACTGAGTTGCAGTCACAGGGCCAGAGACGAAAGCACAACAGCAACGCTAGAGCCGCTCATACGACTCAGCTTGGCTCTGATGACGTCGGGCGTGGAAGGCTGAGGTCTTATTTTGCTGGGCTCACTCTATGTTTTAATCTACGAAGCAGAACGCATCTGATGCGATTAATCCCGGTACTGAGACTCCAGAATCCGAAGGAGACTGCTAGAAACTGTTAAGCGCGGCTAAAGAGAAGATTACGTGCAACTCAGTCTTGTCCCTGGACTCACCCAAGTCATGCATCAACCTTTAAATGAAGGGACGAACGCGTGGGGCAGAATACTTTCAAAAAGAGGGTACTAATCTCAGCAGCGTTTCTAGAAGTATTGCACTACCCCAAAATCACTTCGTAGGCAATGTGACCTTTAGCGCCCGCACTTCCATAAAGTCTTAAGTATTAGCTTCGTCCTCCTCCGGATACTATCACCAAGCGGGTGTCTGCTAGGTATATTCTCAGTTCCAGGGTTCGCGCCCGACACTCATTTCGGGAATCTAATCCACTTCTCTTATCGCACACCGTAAGAGTCTCCAACATCGTGGCGCTCTCCTGCGTTCTCCGTCCGGGTCCTAAGTCACCTGTCCTGACTGTTCGCTCTTCGTCGCTCTCCGGCACGCCTTAAACTCTATTGCCCCATGATCTCCCGCACGACGCCTTTCAGCTGGACGCCGCCTCGTATAGAGCAACCTCCCTCGCATCCTGCCTGAACTTTCGAGGCCCTTAATTATCCGGCCCAGGCTTCTAGTTTTCTTCACTTTCGCGCCTCATGTCCCCCTTCGGATTACACGGGCAATTAATCCATCGCATTCCGCTAATCAGTCGCCACCCTAACTCGGCTTCGGACACTACGATTGCGGTTGCTACATGACAGCACCACTGTCGGTCGGTCTTGTTGATAGAATCAGGCCCCTAGGGCCTTTGCTCCGAGACCTCTACTCGGGTCACAATGCAGCTTCCCTGCACTTCCGCATTCGTTTTAGATCCAGTACTCTCACTACTGTCAGCCGCCAAGATAGTCCATATGCATCTTTCGAGGGTAAGCATATGCGACTTCTCAGTTTCTTCGTTTAATCTGTATGCTCTCATCTCTGCGATTGTGTTGAGTCACCTAAGCCTCAAGTTCATCTCTAATATATCCTCTCTCTCTTCCGTGCTCTGCTCAGCTACCCTACTCCTTTCTCTACTCGCGTCGGCTTTCTCACTCCCGCGTGATACTACTATTTCTGAGCTCCTCGATTCTGACACGCTCGCCCTTGTATATGATCCCCTATTATGCTCCTCCCGCTGCTTACTTGTATACCTGCTTAGACCCATACGTTTAATCTTCAGTCCTTGTGCATGCTCGTTATCTATTCAGTCTTTCCAGCGCATGTTTACTAAACGGCCACGCTCTCTACCCTCCTCGGTCTACTACTATTAGTCCCGTTTCTTCCTTTCAATTTCTGCCCTCTTCGTTCATGTAGCCGTATTCTTTGTCCGCCCCTAGCGCGACGTGTTTATCCCGGACTCTGAAAGGTGCGAGGCCAACCGTTTTGCGGTCGTCTTCCTCTTCGTGATCAGTCCCGCCAATATTCTGCCTTGATCCCAGTTCACATTTTCAACTTCATCCTCTAGAATACTATCCTCTCTATTTCTCTCTAGATACTTCGCTTTCTCGACTTCTCCCATCGGTGGATTCTGTCCACTCAACTACTTCTCTTTCCTTCTATCCCCTCCTTGGCTTGCTGTAGACTTTCTTGTCCACATCGTCTCCTTCCCTTCCCTCCCACTCTAAGTATTTCCCGTTGCCGTATTCTGCAGACACTGCCTCTGTGTCGAGCTCTCGCCGATATCGTCCCAGCGGTGCGTCCTTCACACGGTCTTATTCTCCCGCTAATCTTAAGTTTTGCACTTTGAATCGCTGACTCCGTAATTCCAGGTCAACTCTAGTCGCCTTCTGTATTCTCCGTAAACAGCGTGCGAACTTGCCTTCTCTCTTCGATAGTCTTCTAGCCCCGCACCTCGCCTCATGAAGAACAATTGCTTTAATTCTACATCGTGCATCTAATCACCGTTATTCTCCTCTACACGTACTAACTTGCCTACGTAAAAAAAAAAAAAAAAAGAAAAAAAGAAGGGAAGAGAGAAGAGAAGAGAAGGGGGAAAGAAAAAAAAGGAAGAGAAAAAAAGAAGGAAAAAAGCGAAAAGGGGGGGGGAAGAAAGCACAAGCCGCAGGGAGCCAAGCGGCAGCACCAGCAGCCGGACATCATCACATTCCCCCTCTTCCACTTCGTCAACGCCTACATCACTGCAGCATCAACATGCTACTCTTCCNAGACATAGGCATAGGAAAAGACTTCCTAAATCAGACAGCAGCTGTGTAAGAATTAAGGTCAACAATTGACAAATGGGACCTCATTAAACTCAAAAGCTTCTGTACATCAAAAGAAACAATCAAGGAAGTGAAGAGAAATCCCACAGAGTGGGAGGAAACCTTCACTGCAGAAACATCTGACAAAGCATTGATTTCCAGAATGTATAAACTACTCAAAAAACAAAGAAGAAAACAAATAGATGGAGCAAAGATCTGAACAGAGACTTCACAAGTGAGGAAATAGAGATGGCTGAGAAACACCTTAAGAAGTGTTCAACATCACTAATCATTAAGGAAATGCAAATCAAAACCACTTTAAGGTATCATCTTACTCCAATAAAACTGGCTAGGATCAAGAAAATAAATGATACCAAATGCTGGAGAGGTTGTGGGAAAAGGGGAATACTCATCCACTGCTGGTGGGAATGTAAACTCGTACAGCCACTGTGGAAAGTAGTGTTGAGAACCCTTGGAAGATTTGGAATGAACTTGCCACTGGACCCAGCCATACCACTCCTAGGCATGTACCCTCAGGACTTACCCTACTGTAGAGATACATGCACAGCCATGTTTATTTCAGCTCTCTTCACAATAGCAAGGAGCTGGAACCAACCCAAATGCTCCTCAACTGATGAGTGGATAGAGAAAATGTGGTAATCTACACAATGGAGTTCTATGCAGCAGTAAAGAAAGAGGACATCATGAGCTTTGCAGAAAAGTGGTTGGAGGTAGAGGACATCATGCTGAGTGAAGTAACACAGTCCCAGAAAAACTAACGAAGAATGGTATCCCTCATCTGTGGATGCTAGTGCCAATTACCTAGTTGTATGTATTTCTTGTGCATGTCACCTTGAGATTTTGTCCAAAGCAGTTGGGAGTGATGCATATTGGAAACAAAAATAACAACAACAACAACAACAACAGAAAGTACTGCGTGAAAGAACTGACTGAAACAGTGAATTTCTGTTCAAAACAGTCAACTTCCATATGGAGAATATTGAGAAAGACTGAGAAAGAGATGAAAAGCATGTTTGGCAGAATGCATGAGCTCTGGTGAGGTGGGGGATGGGGAAACACGGGTCTAGATTTGATAAAAATGTATAAATAAATAAATTAAAAATAAAAAATAAAAAAATAAAAAGAAGAAAACAAATGACTCACTCAAACAATGGAGTTAAGAGCTGAACAGATACTTCACAAATGAAGTAAAGGTGGATGAGAAACATCTTTAGAAGTGTTCAATGTTGCTAATAATTAGGGAATTGCAAATTAAAACTATTTTAAGATTTCAAAAAAAAAGAACTACCTGAGTCAAAATCATCTTAGATTACTTTAACTTTTGTATTTAATGTGATCCATTAGAGACAGGTACAGTATAAATACAAATCACTTTGTTTTACTCTAATTTGCATTTTTTTCACTCACAAATCATGCTTCTTATTAGTAGTGCTGATTTTTTCTTTGAGTCTTATGTATAATTAGATATGCTATCTCCAAAATATACCTTTTGAGTATTGCAGAAATAATCTTAGTAAGAAAATAAAATAAAGAATGCTAATTCAAAACTTGGTATTTATTACTACTAAGCTGTGACATAATTTACAACTTTGTAAATTCCTTCATGAAGCAGAATCATTCTTTGTTTTCTTTGGAGGAACAAACATGCCATATTAACAGAGTTCTGATACTTTTATATTACTCTCTAATATTATCAAATGTTCTAATCCATAGGCCATTCATCTGACTATAAAATATTTTAACTAAACCATGTTGGATTTTCAGTTGCTTTCTTAAGAATTTGTCATTTCTTCTGTGTTAAACTTAGTCATACTGCACAGTATGAACTTGGTTTTGTATTTTAAAATGTCTTGATTCTAGATGTTTAATATGAGTTGTTTTAACTCTTCCATGATACATGCAATCAAATGCCTTCAAATATTGTCCATGCTCATTACATCTCTTTCTTCCAGTGTCTTATGCATAACCAATGTGAAAGCAGCTAGTTTTGGTGCTGATGGGAATTTGGGTGAATTGAGAATGATAAGAAAGCAGACCAAGGGAAGTCTTCGTTAATGTTTTTTTTTTTTTTTTGGTTTTGTGAAATTCATACAACATTTCTCAGTCCAATTTTAGACTCATTCCCTTTTCCATGCCCCCCTCCCCATGTGAGTTCATGCATTTTGCCATACCTGTCTTGAGTCTTTTTTTTTAGTCTTTTAAGGTTTTTCTTTTTTAAAATTATTTTTAAATACGTTTTGTTGAATTGTGTATTAAATTCATTATCTTTTAGTCCAATTTAGAAACATTCCCCTCTCCTTGCCCCCATCCCATCCCTGTTCATGCCTTTCTCTATAGATGTCTTGCATATTTCTCTCAGTCTTTCCAAAGTTTTTCCCTGCAGAGGCTTGTTGTTTTGGACAGGGTTCAAAATCCTTTAACGCAGTCTTTATGTTGTTGTTTTTCCCTCCCCTTTGTATTGCTCCAACAAATGCCTATATAATCGTCACATATGCATCAAAATTATGACCCCTGGGAATGAACTGTATGTTAATTCCAAACTATGTTTAAGAATTCACATTTTCCCCCTTTAATTTTATATTACTCTAAAATATGAATATACACTTTCCACCCATATACAGTAATTACAGAGTCTCAAAATAAGTGGTAGGTCAATTCTAGAGCCCATTAACAGATTTACATTATAACAACATGGTTACTTTTAGATAAAAAAATATAACGATAATGTTGTTCAGCTTGCCTTTCAACTGGGGATTTGGTGTTGGCATCCACAAATGAGGGAAACCATTTTCTGTTTGTTTTTCTGGAACTGTGTTACTTCACTTAGCATAATGGCATTGAGTTCCATCCATTTACCTCTAAAGTTCATGATGTCATCTTTCTTTCTTTACCAATGAATAGTACTCTATTGTGTAGATGTACCCCATTTTTGTCATCTACTTGTCTGTTGAAGGGCATTTGGGTTGATTGCAGCTCTTTGCTATTGTGAAGAGAGCTGCAATAAACATGGACGTGCATGTATCTTTGCAGTAGGATGAGTCTTGTGGGTATATACCCAGGGGTGGTATGACTGGGTCAGGTGGTAGGCTCATTTTGAGTCTTTTAAGGCTTCTCCACCCTGCTTTAAGGTTTTTCTATGCAGAGGTTTGTTTTGGGCTGAAGTTTACTGTTTCAGTCAGTTCTTTGACCCAGTCCTTTTCCTTTTGGTCCTTCGAATTTGTATTGCTCCAAAATATGCATCTATGTTCTTCATATGTATAGCAAAATTATGACCTCTAAAAATAAGCTGTATATTAATTCCAAAACATGTTTAGGAATTCACATTTTTCCCATTTAATTTTAAAGTATGCCTACACACCCTCCCCCCATATACCACAATTACAAATAAGTGGTAGGTTAATTCTAGATCCCATTAAGGTATTCACATTATAATGGCACAGTTGCTTTGAGGATATATATATATATATATATATATATATATATATATATATATTTGGTGCTAGC
>VZQC01011677.1:756432-774225 GCA_009823505.1 Rhizomys pruinosus | reverse complement strand
TATATATATATATATATATATATGTCGCTCAGCTTGCCTTACTACTATGTATTTGGTATCCAAAAATGAGGGATACCATTTTTCCTTTGTTTTTCTGGACTTAGCATAATGACTTGTAGTTACATCTATTTACTTCAAATTTCATGACATTATCTTTCTTTACTACTGCATAGAACTCCATTGTGTAGATGTACTACATTTTCTCCATCCAAGGGAAGTCTTACACCAGGTGTGCTTCATTCTCTGTTACACTTAATGATCACATATACTTTGAAATTAAATACATCCTATAGTATTTCCAATCATCAGAAGATAAAAGTTTGAGAATGAGGGGATTCATCACTTTTCTTTGTCTCAGTGTTGAATATGTTAAAAAAATTCTTTCAGGGAAACTAAGTTCGTGTGAATTGGAAGAATTTCAATGGAAGGAATTACTTTCAGCTTTTGTTTAAAAACATTTAAATTAATTTATCAATGAAAACATGTATGACTCTTACAAATAATTCTTTAGAACATATTTCAAGGGAAACTTGATCTACACTCTTGATAAAAAGACCAAAAAATAGTAACCTTAACTCAATTTAAATATTTTTCTATGAATATTGAACACATCAGAGTTACAAAATTGATCAGGGCGCAGTCACTGTTTCCATGCCCAAGAGAATGATTTTGTGATGGGAGAAGGAAGACACTATTGGAAAGAATAGGGTCACTTCCTAAAGATGTCCCTACTGTTGTTTATTGCTTCCTCTAAAAGAAATAAGTTTATTGATCTAAGAATAAATAGTAATTAAGTCCCTATCTCAAATAATTTTGTGCTAGAAGAATATTCATCATTACACTTTGATAATTCTTTTGGAAGAGAGGAAACAATTGTGCTAAGTAACTTCATTAGTCTTGATTTAGGAAAATAGCCTATGATATAAACAATAGCATCACCTCTATTTTAAAAATGAACTAGTCATGGTAGTTCACACTTATGATCCTAATCATATGTGGCTGATGCAGAAAGACTGCCACAAGTTCCAGGCCAGCCCAAGTTATGGTGTGAGATGCTATATCTAAAACTATATTTCTAACAAATTTCAAATAAAAAATTCAGTTTACATTTGAATTGTTAAAATTTTGTGTTTATCTTTATGTGGACTTAAAAGAAAAATATTTCCTTTGATATAACAGTATTTTTCATAACTAAAGTTGAAAGCGGAAACTTTTTCTGAGTTCACTTGCATGGTATTTTCATTGTGGTTGGTAGACAAATCACTGTGCTTGAAGTTTTTTTTTGGTTAATACAGGCATGCAAAAGTAAGAAATAAAAATTAGTATCTATCTAAAAAAGAGCTAGGAGTTAATGGAAAACAGATTTTAGAAGGATGACTTAGTTTCTTATCTCTTTACTATGACACAATACCCTGAAAAAAACAACTTAAGGAAGGAAGGGTTATTTTGGTTCACATGTAAAGAACAAAGTTCTTCATGAAGGAGGAGTCAAGGTGGCAATAAGAACTTGAAGACTCTGGTCACACATAGTGTGATATTGGCTGTGGGCTTATTATATATTGCCTTTATTATGTTGGGATATGGCCACCATTTCCCAAGTGTCCCTATGAATTTTGTCAGGAACGGCTTTTAGATTTTGTTGGTCTTTTCTGCATCAAAAGATGGATGTAGAAGTAATATAGAAATAATGTTGAAGATTGCTTCAATAAATTTCTATATAGTATAACAATGTGGTGGTTTGCATGAGTGTCCCCCATAGGCTGTAAGTATTCAGACATTTGTCTCCAGTTGGTGGCGCTGTTTTTGGAGGTCTTAGAAGGTGTGGCCATGCTGGGGGAAGTGTGTCACTGGGGGCAGGCTTAGTGAGTTTTAACAAGCCTCGTGGTCTACAGTTGCTCTCTCTCTCTCTGCTTCCTGTGCTCTTTGCGAGATGTGACCCTTGGCTTGCTGCTCCAGCCATGATGCCTCCTGCCACAATGGACCCTGGAACTGTCAATCGTAAGCTCAAATAAACTCTTCCTTTTATAAGTTCCTTTGGTCATGGTGTTTTATCACAGCAACAGAAAAGTGACTAATACAGTAATTTGGTACCAGAGAGTGGGCTGTTGGCTGTGAAGAACCTGACCATGTGTATGTTTGGAGAAGTGTGGAAGACTTTGGAACTTTGGGCTGGAAAGGCTGTTGACTATTGTAAGCAGAGCTTAAAGGGCCATTCTAGTGGAGGCCTGGAAGAAAGCATGGCTGCAAAAGATGTGGTTCCAGGGGAAAATAAAGACTTAGGCAGCAACCGGGATATTTTGATAAAGAGTCTGGCAGCAGTTTGCCCACAGCCCAAATGCTTGCCTGATGCTAAGTTGAAAAGCAATGGACTGATGTCTTTGGCGGAGGATATTTCAAGACAGCCTAATGTAGAAATGGTGGCGTGGCTTTTAATGGTGAATATTATACAGATCTACAGTGAAAAAGAGCAAATGGGGCAGAAGGAAATGCAGAATGTACAGTTTGGATCTGAAAAGTACACTAGGAAGATTAAAGGTGTGGCCAAGGCATGTGAAGGAGAGGCTCCCTTTCATAAGGAGACTAAAGTGATTAAGGAGAGGCCTGGAGATTTACAAGTAAACAAAAGAATCAGTACCTTCAGGGCAAGACCACACCCAGCTAATCCTCCAACAAGTCCAGGGCAGAGAAAAGTTGCAAATGTGGTTGAAATAGGCCAGGGTCCATCCCAAAATTGCAGCCAAACTCGGCAGTTTCATTCACGTGGTGCTGGCTTTAGAGGCATGAAGTTTGCAAGAGTGAAGGGGTCATCAGTTCTTCCTCCACGGTTTCAGAGAGCCACAGAGGCCAGGCAGAGTGCAGCAGGGGTGTCCCTGAATAAAGAAGGCCCTGATAGGCCATTGCGTGAAGCTGTGAATGTGAAGCCTGGTTGGCAGCGGAGACTCCAAGAAGACTTTCGAGATGCCAGACCTGTGAGATATTTGCCAAGGAGAGCTGCATACAGAGAGTGGTACCAGCCTAAGAAAGAGATGTATGTTGCAAGCAAAGCTGGAAGAGCTGAGCCATCTAAGCCCTTTGGAAGTCAAGTCCCAGAAGTTGCATGTGGAGCTAATGGACTTGGCATTTGCCCTGCTGGTTTTCAGTCTTGTTTTGGTCCAGTATTTCCTCACTATGCCTCTATTCCTCCCTTTGGGGATGGGAATGTGTATTTGGTTCCACTGTCTTTTGGGAGTATGTAATTTGTCTTTTGATTTTACAGGAGTTTACAGTTTGGGAGACTGGACTGAATCTCAGAGGAGACTTTGGACTGTGGACTTTTGAATGGCATTGAGACTGGTAAAGACTGTGGGGACTTTGAAGGTTGGACTAAATGCATTTTGCATTTTATATGGTTAGGAGCCTATGGGGGCCAGGGAGTGGAATGTGGTGGTTTGCATGAGTGTCCCCCATAGGCTGTAAGTATTCAGACATTTGTCTCCAGTTGGTGGCGCTGTTTTTGGAGTTCTTAGAAGGTATGGCCATGCTAGGGGAAGTGTGTCACTGGGGGCAGGCTTAGTGAGTTTTAACAAGCCTCGTGGTCTACAGTTGCTCTCTCTCTGCTTCCTGTGCTCTTTGCAAGATGTGACCCTTTGCTTGCTGCTCCAGCCGCCATGCTTCTCCAGCCACCATGCCTCCCGCCACAATGGACCCTGGAACCGTCAATTGTGAGCTCAAATAAACTCTTCCTTTTATAAGTTCCTTTGGTCATGGCGTTTTATCACAGCAACAGAAAAGTGACTAATACAAACAAGAATTTAAAAATAGCTACCTTATAACAGAGATTCAACAGCCCTACTAGATGCTACATACTAGAAAGGCAATACTTTTGGAGTTGTTGAGCAGAGAGTTTCCATAGACTGTCTTCTTGTTGCCATTGCACTTGGTCACCCACTAACACTTGATGATGTGAACCTATAGCTGGAGACACTGCATATCCAAGTTGCAAAACAAACAAAGAGAAATCAACCTGATGCTGACTTTGCAGCTACATCTCTGCTAGCTAGTTTTCCTAGTGCTAAAAGGTACTATGCATTTTTCTTGGAAAGAAGGGTAATCATAAACCTTTCCCAGCTGTTAACCCTTCCAACTACAATGTAAGTTGGCTTGCAAAGCATGCTCATTGGTACAGAAGTGGCATAAACATTATGCGAGTGACCAACCATCCTCTAATTAGATTTAGGGACCCCTTCACAATAGGCAGTGTATCCCTGACTGTTATCAAGGCCAGGAACCTATAGCTAGACATGTCACAGGCATCAGGAGACAACCTACTACTATCATTTTGCTAAATAGATATACTATTAAATTGACCCATAATGATTTATTGCTATATCCATAAATTAGTGCATCTCTTACTCAACTCTAACTAGAGAAGTTTCTTCTGTCAATACACAGTTGTTAACATAGAGGCCCACAACTGGTTAATGAGCCAAAAATAAGAGATCACACAGAAAGCTCAATCCTAAATGAGAAACTTCTTTTTTACGCTTTCCTCCCAAGTCTTAGGGATCATTGTGGAAGAGGTGACAGAAATATTGATAGCACCAGAGGTGGTAGATGAACACAAATAAAGTGTACTGTCTAGACACCACAAGGTACTTTCACTTCAGAACCCACAGATTTTATGACAGCAAGTACAAAACCTGTGTAAACACATGGATGGGGAGATGGTAGGAAGTCTCAGAACTGCTCAAAGATTTATTGCCAATTGATAGCTTCTTAGAGAGAGAATCAGTATTCCCTACTTGCAGATTGAATAGACTCAACGGGATAGACACTCATCCCAGAGTACTTGGGAAATGGATTCCACACAATAGGTCTTAATCATCTGACAAATAATAGTAGAGGAAATAAAGTTGAAGGGGTACTAAAGTGCAGGTGGGCTGTGGGAGGATGTCTATGATCAAAGTAAACTGCATGAAATTCTTAAATAAATTAAAATATTTTTAAAAATATTTGCAATCCTGGGTGTGGTTGAACACACCTTTAATTCCAGAGCTCTGGAGGCAGGGGGAGGAAGATCTCTGTGAGATGAAGGCCTGTTTGATCTACATAAGGAGTTCCAGGCCAGTTTGTACTATGTGGATACTTTGCCCCCCCCCAAAAGAATACTTGTGAACTGCATACAGACATATAAAAAGATCCACTGTGATCAAGTCTGCATTATTCTGTAGATATAGGAATGGATCAACATGTTAACAAATGTATGAAATATTATAAATAGAACTAAAGACAAAGTCATAGGATCATGCAAATAGATGCAGGAAAGCCTTTGAGAAAATTCAACATCTGTCATGATAAAGTCCTAGAAAGAATAAGACTGGAAGGAACATACTTATATATAATAAATGCTATATATGACAAACCCATGGGCAATATAATAATAACAATAATAATATAATAATTATTATTATTTGTCTTTTTGAGACAGGGTCTCCCTATAGCCCCAAATGGCCTGGAACTCACTTTGTAGACCAGGCTGGCCTTGAACTCACAGAGATCTACCTGCCTTTGCCTCCCAAGTGCTAGGATTAAAGATGTGCACCACCATGCCTGACTGGCAATATCATTTTAAATGGAGGGAAACTCAAAGCGTTTCTATTAAAATAAAAAAAAAATAGAATTTTCTACTATCCCCTTTCCTTTTCAATATAGTGCTTGTTTAAAGCCCTAGCTAGAGCAAGGAGACAAGACCAGATATATTATTTTTATGCTTAGCCAAAAAATATAAAAATCTAAAAATTGTGCATATTATAAAAATATTAAATTGATTCAAATAGAATCTGTTCAATAATATTTTATGGTTCATAATTTTAGATAGTGCATAATAGTTTATTATCTATATCTAAAAGGAAATTCAAAAAATTCAGCAGGAAATCAAGAGAATGTATAACTTGAATTGGTCAGAAATAGAAAGATTACTCTGAGTTGGAAAAAGAAACAAAGACCTTTCAGTATTGGATTTAAAAGAAAACTACTGTGTTAAATGTGTACAAAATTAGAGTTATTTTAAATATAATGATGAAGAGTCTATCTCTTCATTCTATGATTCAACAGATATTTATTGAGTCAATTTTCCATGTCAGTTTTTCTGGTCATCAAAAACAAAGCTGAATGTGGGCTAGTGGGCAGGTATGTCAGCCAGGAGCATAGCATCTTGGGAGCTGAGATTCAAATCCCTAGCCTGTGCTGCACAGAGGCTGCTGGCACACACCAGAGTAGCTGGGAGACAGGGTACTGGTGCACCGGCTAAGCAAGCAATGCCCCCTCCACCAAATGGAACTCTGGAGGGAGGTTCCAGTAAGCCCCACAACCAACCTAGAGAAACTGGCTGGCAGCAGAGTGGGTACAGTGCTCATTAGGTGTTATCTGGGTTGTTACCCACTGAGTTGTTATAGAACAGAAATGGAAGAGTGAACTATACCTTCCAATATATAAATAAAATTGAAAGCCTGAAATCTAGACAAGTCAACATTCCATAAATAAGAAGAAAACAATGAAGGCACCTGATGGAATCAAGGAAAGCAATCCTTCAACATGGTAAAGCAGCATTAGAGAATTGCATCAGATTACAGGCAAAAGACAACCCAAATGCGGAGAGTATGATGAAAGAACAATATAGGAAAAGCACAGAATAACTCCACACCAAACTCTACAGAGCCTGTGGAAGACTCTTACAATGGGATATCCCTAGAGGTAGCCCAAGACACAGATCATAGAATAACAACCACAGATGCATTCAAAGAAATCATAGAACTAAGGGGAGAGAATGAAAAACTCAGAAAGGACCTAGAGGCACTAAAGGACAAACTTCAGAATGAACTAAAAGGAGAAAATGACAGACTCTGGAAAGAGCTAGAGGGAGAAAATGACAAACTACAGAAGGAAGTGGAAACACTGAAAAGATCCCATGCTCAAATGAAAAAGGAAATCAACGAGCCAGCGAAACAAGTAGCTATAAGAAAAGATTGAGAAGCTCCAAAAGGAAGTGGAAATACTAAAGAAAACACAGGATGAAATGAAAAAAGAAATCAAACACTTATCGAATCAAAAGGAAAGAATGGGAAAAAGCCTAAGAAGGAGAATGGAGGAAGCAAAATAAAGAGAGTCAGACCTAGAAGATAAAGCAGAACAACTAAAAAGCTCAGGTAAAGACTATGAAAATCTAAAAAATACACGAGTGGAACAACCAGGAAACGTGGGACACTATGAAAAGATCAAACTTCTGCATCATAGGGATAGAGGAAGGAGAAGAATCCCAAGAGAATGGTATTGATCAGATCGTCAACAGAATAATAGATGAAAATTCCCCCAAACTAAAAAAAGACAAACCCATACAAATACAAGAAGCACATAGAACACCAAATAGACTAGACCAGAAAAGAAACTCCCCTTGCTAAACATCCAAAACAAAGACAAGATTCTTTACACCAGGAACCAAGAAATTAGAAAAGATACATGGAGTTAAAGGGAAAGAAAAATCCCAAAACAAGGGGACAGTAAGGAAGAGATGTTACTGAGGGGAAGTGGGGAAGGTGGGCATATTGGGTTGAGAGGGGAGGAAGAGGAGATAAAGAGGGGCTATAATGGGAGGTGGGGGAGGTCAGGAGAGGGGGGTGGGGATGATGGGGGAACTGGGGTTGGGAAGGGAGGAGGGGGTGGGAAGGGAAGAAGAAAGATTATAGATGATTGAATCTTGGGAGGCCAGGAAACCCAGAGTGTAATGTGATGTCCCAACACCCCATGAGAAATTCATATACACACTCTGAACATTTTTGCACAGGTAGTATAACCTGGTAGCTGTGTGGTAGGGAACACAGTGTAAGATAGAGGATACATCCCTTTGAATGGTTGATAAAAGCAATCCAAGTGATTCTCAATACAAAGCAGGCTATCTCCAAAGCTCTTTATTATCTACCACAAATAGAAGATGAAGCCCTACTGTTCAGAGTGGTACGTGCTTCAGGAATGGGACTTAAACAAATGGAACAGGAACTGACCAGGAAGACTTCTACCTCAAGTTCATCACTCATAATGCTACAAACACCGCTATGAGAAAGGCTCAATCAATGGCACAGCCCCATGTCAAACTCTAACAACCATGATGAGGTGCCCAGCAAACTACCTCTATTGGTGCAGTAGAGGCACTGTTGTCTGGGGGATGGTGAACAACTATATAATTGGACTTGGAGCCTTCTCCATGGGAGTGAACCCATGAGAGCCACTGTAAACTCAGCCAAATTCACAGGGCATGAGAGGACACACAGCCTAGAGAAAAGCCTATCAGTGTCATATCTCTAAACAAATGAAATTTCTTACCATATACTAACTATGGAATTTTATATTTATAAATGAACATATTTTGTGCCATTCATCAGAAAAGCTCACTTTGGAATTTATATTCCTGCAGATGGAGGCCACAAATGGTGAGGAACAGAACACATACATCTGAAAAAATTCCCATTCCTAGGAGACACCTCTACAATTGAATTTTTACATGCAGAATGAGGGGCAGTGTAAATGAGTGCGTCTCTCAGTTTTCACCAGTAAAGCTGCCTTACACAATAGAGACCGATGCAAACAGAAGGTTTAATATATGGACCCCATCTGTATATTAAACCTCACCTGCCCATGGCTCAGGAGAGGGCAGAAAGATTGTAAAAGCCGGGGCTGGTGCATGAATGCAGAGAAGCAGTGACTTAACAATTGACTGTAAGCTTTCACATGTGAACTCGTGGCAATGTAGGCACCAGACACCGGATCCATGTCAACTTGGACAAGGTTTCAAATTGGAGCAAGAGAAATGGGTGGAGGACTGACCTTGGACTGAGAACTACAAGAGACCAAGTACTGTTGGGTGAGGAAGAGAATGTCTTACCTAGGATTCCTAGATGTGCTGAATATACTCCAGTGAATCTATTTGCACAGAAGGACATCTGCATTTGGGAGACTGACTGGACAGGGCTTATCTTGGATGTTGTAATGCATGAGCTCTGATGGGGGTTTGGTTCATGGGTGGATTTGGTTTGATTGGGCACCATTATATGAGTTGCACAAATGCTCAATAAAAATATATATAATTATTGATTTTCATGCTTATAATATATCTTTTTCCATCTTGTACTGAAGTACCCTCTGAATAACACATTGATGCATTTATATGGATATTATGAATAAGCAGTTTGGGAATATATTTTAAGAGTTAGCTAAATTATTAATGATAGAAACATAAAGACTGACAAATTTAAAGACAAAACAATGAGGAAATTACATGTGTATCAGGCAAGAGGAATAGTCAAAATTATGGAGCAATTATACTAGTTCCATGATATCACAAACACACACACACACACACACACACACACACACAGAAAGGCTAGTTATCTGTTCCACATGTCAGTGCAGATAAAAGGAACATGTCAAACTAAAGCTTTTGAACTTGGTAATGAAAAGACTAATAGAGGCCAATAATCTTTGGACAAACGGTGAACACAGACCAAGCAAGACCTAGGAGATGAGGACATGAGTGATTAGACAGAAAAGTCAACAAATGCCAACTATTCTTAGCTGAAATTGTATTCTGAAAAGTGAAAGTAAAATATGTGAGCTGTTAGGCACTGCTCTAAATGTGAGGGCTGAACCAGGGGAATGGAGAAGAAAGAAGAGATGGAAGCTCTAGGAGCCACCAGAGCCTAAAAAAGAGGCTCACTATTTTCAGGCAAAAAGCAAGCAGATTGATATGCTTCAGGATTGTTTTATTTCAGAACTTTGCAAATTCTGAATGCAGAAATGCATTAACTTTTAATTTCACAGGTGAAATAAAATGTATGTACTATTTCTTCTTAGTACTATTGAGTGTGATGTAAGAAATTCTGTTTTCACTAGTAATTAATTTTAATAATTTAATTAAACATTACATATATATTTACTTTTTAAATTAATATTTTTATTGATGTTTTATGTATTTCATACATGATTTTTCATTTCTATTCAGGCATATTCCCCTATCCCTTCCCCCCGACCCTACCCCACCCCAATCCATCCCAGTGGAAAGCAGTGTGGAGAATCCACATATATTTCTTGATTGGTAAGAGAAGTGACCGATTTTATCTTCATATATATTTAATATGAGGGCAAAATGAAATTAAAATATTTCATATAATCAAGAAATATAGAAAGACAACAGGGTGAAAATATGTGCCCTATGTATATTCTTCATTTTAGTTGTATGAATATAAATTTATACATCTGGTGTTGATTTTGATGTTTATAATCAACATTTTAACAGATTTTAAAGGAAACAATTAGCACCAAACTTGGATTTCAAATATCTCTACCTCCAAAAAGAAAAACACTAATAGATTTACCAATATATTTATTTTCAATGGATTTATTTAGATGTAAAATCCATGAAAAGTATATTTCATGGGGATTTGACTGAATTTTATTCAGACAGCATTTTCCATGGGTATGTTTAGATAATTGTGTGGGAATTAATGTTTTAAGTATTTTGATGGAATGATGGACTATTGTTGGTAATAATGAACACTTTATAAACCCTCGCTGGAGCAACCACTAATTAGTTCCATTATAGCTTACAGCTAATTCTTACAAATAACTTATGCAAATGGAAAACTCTCATAGTTTTGCTGAATTTCATGACAATGAGATTTTGAGCATAATGATTGTGGCAAATTCCTGACAGTAGATACATTTCTTTGTTGCAATTTGAAAATGAAGCCATCTAAATACTAGAATTTATTTAGCTGTACAGATTTTTCCTTTTCCAAAAGGTTTGAAAGTGTAAATGGAGAAAAGCATGCTAAAAAGGGTTTCACGATTGATTTGCATGTTAAGAACAAAGAAATAAATGAAAATGTGACTATTGTCTTTATCGTCACTGTTATTGTGCACAGTCTCCTTCTATAATCTTTTCTTGTAATGAGGCTTAATAGCTGTCTTTGAGATATTAATGGAAATTGTCACAGACAAGGGAGATATTACTGCATCTAATGAACTAAAGTAAGACTAAAAGGAAGGAAAAGGAATAATAAGTAAAATCTGCACAAATAAAAAGAATTTAACTAGTTTCTAAAATTTAACCCTGTGTTTGGCTCTGCCATAAAATTCTAATGCTGGAAATGCATTCCTAGTCAGCTTTCTCGTATGGCATTTCTCATAGATATATATATATATATATATATATATATATATATATATGAGTTTCTTTGTAGTTTTGGATGTAAATAACATTTAAAAACCCCTTGACTTTATTTTCACACAACATCTAAAAGAAGAATTTTATACAGTTCAAAGGGCTGGTGAAATCATCAGGTATGTTATAGTAATGAAAAGACAGTTTCCAAGCAAGAAACTCAAGCTTTCAAGTAAAGGAACAAATAATAATTAAAACAAAAATGCAATTACTATAAAGTTTACCTGTAAATGTGGCAATTGTTTAGAAATGCCATGGTTAAATTGTATTTTCAGAGCTGTTCAATGATTGGGTCTCCTTTATCAATGCTCTTCTGCAGAATGGTGGCTGCCTAGGTAGCAGGGTAGTATAAATGTACACTCTTTCTCATGTTTCTTGAAAATGAAGTGCTGAGTGGATGCCACTCAAGCAGCAGTCTATTGCCATCTAATTAAATGAAGGATGCACAATTGAGCTGTCAGGTAAAGAATTATGAGGTAAGTACATAAGTTATGATGGCAACCAGACTTCTCTTTCTTAGGGCATTCCCTGAGGAGCAAATAGTAAATAACGTCATCTAAACTTCCTGAGAGCAAGATGCATGCCAAGTTTCTGCCAGGGTAGCGCTTGATGTCTAATTGAGCAGTGGGATTGTTAAAATGTCTCCTTTTTATAGTCCTGAATACTGTAGAGTTAATGAACATATTCAGTTTGGGATCTGAAGCATCAGCTCTCTTTTAAGATTTGGCTTCCAAAAAGAAAATAAATAAATAAATAAATAAATAAATAAATAAATAAATAAATAGAAAGAAAGAAAAGAAGGAAAACATAGAAGCTATTCTTAGCACAACCCCTGTCTAGTATACATGGGAAAATGTTCATTAAAATTCATATGTAAATTGTTCACCACATATATACAGCTATCGTAATAAGATCTGACTGCTGAACTGATTGCTCTTGAAAACTGCATTCCTGTATTTTGGTTTAAGACTGAAAAAAAAAATCCTGTCCATTGCTCCATTCTTTTTTCTCAGACTTTCAGACTCATAGAACATTCCCGAAATTTTTAGACCATTAATGCTTATCCCATGCTTGAGCAGAAATACTTTTTTTCCCCCTTTAACTACATATTACAGAGATGAATGCCCTCTCTTTCAGAGCTGTCAGAGTTAAGGTGTCACCAGCTATTAACATTCTGTTGTAAGTGATCAAAAGCTTCCTTTTGCCTTCCTATCAAAAGGCCACTATATCTACCAGTGTGTGCTGTCTTCTCTAGGGCAATCCAGTCCTGTCTCTTTGATTGGTTGGTGCCATTCAATGTAGACATTTACTAATGTTGCTACATGATGCTGAATCTTTTCTGCTAAAAAAAGAATAAAAGGCAAATTTTATTTTTTTTTCATTTTTATTTATTTTTTATTGAATTTTTTGCGGTTCTTAGCCTCAGCCTTTGATGGCTGCGCTATCCCCACAGCCCTTTTATTGAATTTTTATGTGTTTCATGCATAATTTTTCAGCAAAAAATATTTAAAGTGATAAGAGAACTCACACATCAAAGGGAAAATACTTGATAATCATAACTTACTAAAGGGCTTGCACCTATAAACTAGACTGTAGTCATTCATAAAAACATTGTGATTTTTCTTCTATAGAGAGAATTTATTTGAAAACAATGAAATTCTATTAATCTATTAATCAGTTAAGGGTAAATATACTAGTTTAGTATCATAATACTAATTAAAGAGCAAGTTTTTTGTGTAACAAATACAAAAGTTACACATTACATGCAAAAGGATATCCAAAGACCAGAATCCATCATTCTGGGCTTGATGGCTCCTCTAAATTGTATTCACTGTGAATTTTTAAAATTTTCTTTTTTTTTTTTTTATGTGTATGAATGTACTGTCTGCGTGTAGGTTGGCGCACCTGTGTCATGCAATGCTGCAGAGGTCAGAAGAGGGGGTCTGATTCCCCTGGAACTGGAGTTAAAGACGGTTCTTAGCCGCCATGTGGGTGCTGGGAATAGAACCTGGGTCCTCAGCAAGAGCAGTTGGTGCTCTTAACCACTGAGCCATCTGTCCAGCCCTGGAGCTCTTAATTAACTAAATACAAGTTTTAGTTTTCTAAAATTTTGGTCTTCTTGATCCCTCTACAGTATAAGACAGGATAGTTTCTATTTTCCTATGAGATGTGTGGGAAGTGTGGGCACAGGGAATCCTCACTTGTTTGTGGAAAAGAACAACAATTTAATCAGGTTCAGTAGATATTTTTTGAATAAAGTAATTAATTCAAGTTATGTATGAATTGTCAATGGCATAAAAATACTATATACAATTAGATAAAAGTGGTTACATAGCAGGCTAAATTTTGTTTTGAAACTTTACACATGCGCAAAAAGAAAACAGTTCATAACCATGATGATGAGGGCAGGAGACAGAAATTGCTCAGCCACAGGCTAAAGAGGCGGCTCGGCAGTTAAAGGCACCAGCTGCTCTTGCAGAAGATCTGGGTATAGTTTGAGGATAAATAGTTTGAGGATTAATAATATCTCCTTGAGAAAGAAATAATCCCCATTTTTTGGAGATCTCCTGAGCCCAGCGGAAGGAAAGAGGGAGAGACAGGTAGGACCTGGGTGCCTTGGCGAGCTGATTGTTGATCCCTTGGTCCTGCTGTCTTTGGTTTGATTGGCCTTTGTGGCTGTGAGGTTGGAGTTATCCTCCCAGCTGGGATTAAAGGTGTGGTCTTTGGCTTGATTAGATCTAGTGGCTGTGGGGGTGGAGTTATCCTCCCAGCCGGTATTAAAGGCACGCTTGTGTGACTCTTGAGATTTGAGATCTCTTGGGCCCCAGCGGCAGGAAGAGGGGTAGACAGTAGGAACTGGGTGCCTGGCGAGCTGAATGGCGATCTTTGGTTTGATTGGCCTTTTGTGGCTGTGAGGTGGAGTTATCCCCCAGCTGGGATTAAAGGTGTGGGTCTTTGGGCTTGATTAGATCTGTTGGCTGTGGGGGCGGAGTTACCTCCCAGCCGGTATTAAAGCACGCTTGTGTGACTCTTGATTTGAAGATCTCCTGATCCCAGCGGCAGGAAGAGGGAGACAGGTAGGAAACTGGGTGCCTGGCGAGCGGATTGCGTGATAGTTTGGCCCTGCTGTCGTTGTGTATTGGGCCTTTGTGGCTGTGAGGTTGGAAGTATCCCCATGGATAGAAAGGTGTGGTCGTTGCTGGTAATATCTAGTGGCAGTGGGGGCGGATTTATCCGCCCAGCCGGTATTAAGGGCAAGCTTGTGTGACTCTTGAGATTGGGAGAGCTCCTGAGCCCAGCGGCAGGTGCCGGGCGCGGGCTGAAGAGCGCCCCCCCCCACCCCAACTCAACTGAGATTACGACGAAGGCATCTAAGGAGGCAAGGCAAAGCAAGCCTTCAACCAGTGAAGAGGCACTATAGGACTCACATTGGAATGGGAATACAGGCAGGAGAAGCCAATGCCAGGATCACGAAGAAGAGACTACACTGGAAAGGGGCAGGATAATCCACACCAAGGCTTTAACCAACCCTATGGAAGACTCCGGCAGTGGGATCCCTCCGGGGATGGCCCCAGGACACAGAACAATCAGAAACACATTGGGAACATACTTTAAGAACTACAAGATCATAAAGAAAACAAAATTTAAAGAACTGAAGAAAGGAGAATGAGGAACTCAAGAGGAACGGAGGGAGAGAGAGAATGACAAGTTCCGAAGGAAGTAGAAACACTGAAAAGATCCATTCTGAACATAAAAATAAAACCAACACAGCGAACAAAGACTACAAAAAAAAGATCTAGAAGCTCCAAAAAAAACATAAAACCACTCACAGAATCAGAAGAATGAAAAGGAAATCAAACACTCATCCATTCAGAGGAAAGGAATGAAAAAAGCTTCAGTAGTAGATTGGAGGAAGCAGAATAAAGAGTATCAGACCTGGAATATAACATAGAATAACTAAAAACATCAAGGAAAGATTTGAAAAATGTTAAAAAAATACACAAAAATGGGACAACCAGGAGCTGTGGGACATATGAAAAGATCAAATCTCCTGCATCATAGGAATATATGAAGGAGAAGAATCCCCAAGGAGAATGGTAATGGATCAGAATCTTCAACAGAATAATAGAGGGAAAACTTTCCCCAACTAAAAAAGGACAAACCAATCCCAATACACGCAGCCAGCTGCACTCCAAACGCCAACTCAGAAAGAGAAATCTCCCACACATCATATTTAAGATGCTAGACACCCAAAACAAAGACAAAATACGTAAAGCGACAAGATAAAAACAACAAGTACCCTATTAAGGGGAAAACCGTAATCAGAATAACAATGTAACTTCTCATCACAAACTATGAAAGCGAGAAGAAACTGTAGCAAAGCATTACCAGTGTTTAGGGACAATGGATGCCAGCCAAGGTTACTATAACCGAGCAAAATGTCAATCATAGTGGAAGTAGAGATGAAAATCCTTCCATGACAGAAACAGAACCTGAAAGAATACATGTCCAGAAAACCAACCCTTAAGAGAATATTGAAAGCAATTCAAAGAACAGAAGAAGGAGCAACCAACCCTAGCACCTATAAAAGAGAAATCCTAAAAGCATAACGAACAGAAGTAGAAACCTAATCCAAACCGCAGATGGATAATAAGGAAAAGGAAACAACACAAACCGATCAGTCATAACTTAAAATATTAATGGACTAAATTCCCCAATTCAAAAGACATAGACGGGGAGACTGGATTAGGAAAACAGAATCCATCATATGCTGTCTACAAGAAACACATCTTACCTCAAGGACAGGCACCACCTTAAAGTGAAGGGAGGGAAAAAAATAATTCCAACAAATGGTACCAAAAAGAAACAGGTGTTGCTATTCTAAAAAAAAAAAAAAAAAAAAAAAAAAAAAAAAAAAGTAAAAGAAATCAGAAGAGACACAAAGAGTGAGGTACCACGCTGAAGGCGTGAGGGGCCAGACATGGTGCAGGTATCACCAATATTGGTCATCAAAGGAAGCAAGCCACCAAGGAAGGGATTATACACAATTATGAAATAAGCTATGGCGAGACCACAAAGCGGGGCTAGATAAGAGGATGGAGGGGGGAGTGGCCGGGGAAAAAGGGAAAAAACGAGGAACAAGAATTCGTGGATTCTGAAAATGCAGGGGGGGGGGGGAGACAGGGGGGGGGGGGAGAAAGAACAGGGGAGGAGAAGGGGGGAGGCAATGCAAGAAGGGGGAGGCAGAGAAGATGAAAACTATAAGAACAAGATTAGGAGGGGAGAAGAGAGGGAAAATTACAGGGGGTAATAGAGAAATATATCTCAGATGGCGCAGACCGCGGGAAGGATCGCCCCCCTAAATCCATGCCAATGCCATGGGCCCCATTTATCATCTACGAGTCCGAGAGGGCACGCGCGCAGGCGCTGGCTGCGCGCAAAGTGGGCCAAAAATATGCCCCGGAAAGGAAAAATGTATTGGCCCAGCAAGATGATGATGAGCCAATTATGGAGGGCCGGACAAGCCCCGCATGGAAATGCCCGCCAAAATTCCGGAAGACCCAAGTGTGAAAGAGACGCGGGACGTGGAGAGTCCTGATGATGGGCAGGAGCGCGAGGGTTATTGGGGGGGGGTGGCAGGGCCCACGGATGGTAGTATAGAGAGAAAGTAGGGGGTGGAGGGGGCTCCGGGCGACCGACAACAAAAGAAAGAGAACAGACGGGAATCACAAGGGCCTGATGCAATGAATTTCCCGATGCCCATGCCCAATAATTGCACCAAATTCTGGCACAACACCAAACTTTCGAAAGAACAATGTTCTCTTCCCCCAATTCTTACAAGTCTCCAGACCACAAGTCACACAGACAAACCCCCAAAACCCCACCATCAATAGTGGGAATGTTCAATACCCCTTCAATACCCTATGGAGTCCTTTGGATAGGTCAAACAGGACAAAAAATAAACAAGAGAAGACCACAATCTTCTGAAACTAACGATAGAATACAAAATGAAATACAGGAACAAACACAAAATGGACCTTCATAAGACCTCTACTAATCTACTTACCATCTACTTTAACCTCGAACATTCCACCATCCTAATACACCAGCCAAATACAACCAGAGAATACACTTTCCTATGGATTGCAAAACCCCAGAACATTCTCCAAATCGCCCACATATCCCTTGGACAACGAAAGAAACCTCTACAAATACAAAAAAAGATTGAAATAATTTCATGCATCCTGTCAGAACCACATTGAGAAATGAAGCTAAACATCAACACCAGGACAAGCCAACCTGCCTACAAGAACAAGCCCTCCTGCCTACAAAAACACAAGGAGACTAACAAACACCTCATGAATAATGATGGGGATCAAGGGAAAGTAAAGAAAGAAATAGAAAACATTCCTGGGAACTGAATGAACAATACAAAAACAACACAACAAAACCTATGGGAAAACTTAAAAGCAATCCTAAGATTTTATTTTATGGAACCCTTTGTTGCTGGGTGCCTACATAGAAAAACAGAAAGAGGACAA
>VZQC01011677.1:706351-754971 GCA_009823505.1 Rhizomys pruinosus | reverse complement strand
GGCATGTACCCTGCAAGTTCTTATGCCACCAAGAGCTACTGCACGGCCATGTTTGTTGCCGCTCTCTTCAACAATAGTCAAGGAGCTGAACCAACCCTAAACACCCCTCAACTGACGAGTGGATAGAGAAAAATGTGGTACATCTACACAATGGAGTTCTATGCAGCAGTAAAGAAAGACGACATCACGAGCTTTGCAGGAAAATGGTTGGAGCTAGAGGACATCATGCTGAGTGAAGTAACACAGTCCCAGAAAAACAAACGAAGAATGGTATCCCTCATCTGTGGATGCTAGTGCCAATTACCCAATTGTAAGTATTTCTTGTATAGGGCCCCTTGAGCTTTTGTCCAAAGCAGTTGGGCATAACGCATTTTGGAAACAACAACAACAACAACAACAACAACAACAACAGAAAAGACTGCATCAAAGAACTGACTGAAACAGTGAACTTCTGCTCAAAACAGTCAAATTCCCCATGGAAAATATTGAGAATGACTAAGAGATGGAAACCATGTCTGGCAGAATACATGAGCTCTGGCAAGGTGGGGGAATGAGCGGGAACACGGGTCTAGATTTGTTAAAAATAAATAAATAAATAAATTTATGTGAAAAAAAAAGAAAGAAATAATCCCCTAGGTTTTCCCCCTTAACACATGACAACCAATATAGTCTTTTAAATAAGCTGTAGGTTTGAAGATATTTGTGTTTAATTATTTACTTTTTCTTTTGTGTTTTGAGAATTTTCAATATCTGGGCAATACTTCATTTCTGCTTTATTTTTTTGGTTTAGATGAATTGTATCTGAAAATAGGTTTCATACGGACATTTGCATACAATATACGTGGTACCTTGGGGCCTCCCTCCACTGCTCTTCTACCATCACTTTCTGTTCCTTTGATCTCCAGATATTTTTTTCATTAGTGTTATATGTACAAGCATGACTCATGCAATGACAAATGAGAGAAAACATAATAGTGTTTGTCTTTCTGAGATGGACTTAATTTGCTTAATATTCCCATCTCTAGTTATATCCAGTTTCTTTTAAATAAAATACTCTTTTCTTTATGGATGAATGAAATTCTATTGTGTATATAAACATTTTCTTCATCTATTCCTGTTGACACATACTTACTTTGGTTCTACCATTAGCTACTTTGAATAGTGTTTCAGCAAACTGTGATACAAGTAAATAGCCAGAAGTGATGGAACTGGGTCATATGGCAAGTCTATTTCTAATTTTTTTTATTTATTTCGGTATGTGTATGAATGTACTGTCTGCATGCAGGTGTGTGCACCCGTGTCGTGCAATGCCGCGGAGGTCAGAAGAGGGTGTCGGATTCCCCTGGAACTGGAGTTCTCCTGGAATTGGAGTATCAGACAGTTCTCGGCCTCCATGTGGGTGCTGGGGATTGAACCCGGGTCCTCTGTAAGAGCAGTTGGTGCTCTTAACTGCTAGGCCATCTCTCCAGCCCTACTATTTCTAATTTTTTAGGATGCTTCATACTGATTACACTGTGGCTGGGATGGTTTACATTCTCATTGGCAGTATATAAGGTTTTACTTTTCTCCATGTCTTCAGCAGCATTTATTAACTTTTCTTTTGGAAATTATTATTATTATTATTATTATTATTATTATTATTATTAATTATCTGAGTAGGAACTCATTATGTAATCCAGGCTGGCCTTGGAACAGTAATTTTGTTATCTCAGTTTCATTAGTGCTGGGATTACAGATGTGCACTGCAATGCTGATTAAGATTTTTATGTCAAGAACACAAGACTTGTGGCTCCTCTTGCAGAGGACCCGGGGGTTCCATTCCTAGAACCTGCAAGGTGGCTAACAACCAACCATAACTCCAGTTTCAGGGGATCTGACGAAACCCTCTGACCTCCTCAGAAATTGCGTGGTGTGGTGCACTTAGACACATGTAGGCAATACACTCATGTACATAAAATAAAATAAAAAAGAACATAACAGTCTGCCTATCATATTTTGATTTATTTATTGAAGTTTAAAATTTATAATTACTTATTACACAAAATTATTGCTCACTTCCCAACAGATTTATTGCTAATTAAATAGGTTTTATCTATGGCTAATTAAACAGTTAAAAATAATTATCAACATTTTCACAATTTATAAATATACTTTCCATCTTCAAGGAAGTAATTACTATATAAAATGAAGTTTTCTTTTCACCATTACCAGTTATGTATTGCAGTTAATATGGTAATAAAATAATGTAGTGTCAAGATGAGGAAACTTGATAATTATAGTTAACTTATATTGTTCTTTCCCACTAATAATCAATTTCAAATCCTCCCAAACTTATTAGTAGACTTATAAGATGTATATGCATTTCTATTATCTGGTTGAAAATGAAGTAGAATTTTTCCATAGTGTTTTTCTGTCTGTGGCTATATGTAGTTTCTTTTATCACTATTGCATGTTTTTCAGAATTTAATGCATGAGTATTCACGTTATTTCCACTCCTCGGAGCCCTGCCTGAGGGTAACATGTCCTTCCATGTTACCCCAATTCCCTAACAGTTTTTGTACTCTTATTTTCATTGTTACATATCCATATATTTGAAATATACATATCTGTACATATGTAATGATTTGTAAAGGCACTGCGTTCATTTAGCGTATCTGTGTTTGGGGTTGTGCTTAGCCTTTCTTGCCTCTTCTCCCTCTCTCTCTCTCCATTACCTTCCTTCTCCCCTCCCCAGTAAATTCCATCCTCATTTTCTTCTTTTTTTTATGCGTATGAATATACTGTCTGCATGTAGGTCTGTGCACCCATGTCGTGCAATGCTGCGGAGGTCAGAAGAGGGTGTCAGTTTCCCCTGAAACTGGAGTTAAAGACGGTTCTTAGCCGCCATGTGGGTACTTGGAATCAAACCCGGGTCCTCTGGTGCTCTTAACCACTGAGGCATCCTTCCAGCCTCCTCTTTTTCTTTTAATAACACATGAGTTATAAGGTTACTTATAAATATACATGTATGCCAGGCATGGTGACACACGACTTTAATCCCAGCACTTGGGAGGCACAGGTAGTTGGATATCTGTGAGGTCAAGGCCAGCCTGGTCTACATAGTTCCAGGATAGCTGGGAATACAGGGAGACCCTGTCTCAAAAAGACCAAAAATTACATAATTAACATAGCTATTTCTGTCTATTTATTTATTGAGATAGGGTTTCATTGTGTAACCCCAGCAGGCCTGAAATTCCCTATGCAGACCAGGCTAACCTTCTACTCACTGAGATCTACCTTCCTGTGCTTCCTGAGTTCTGGGTTTAAAGGCATGCCCCATCAGGCCCTACTTAGACATAAATTTATATGGAGTCCCACTACAAGGGATGACCAAGTTCTCCCCGAGAGCCATAGATTAATAATAATAATAAAAAAACCCCCACAATTTCCTGGCTGGAGAAATCTCCCTTAAGTTTTTGGGCAGAGGTATTCAAGAGATTCACTAAACATTATAGACTATTGTCATTGCCTTTGGTGGCCTTCTAGAACTTGAAGATAAGGCCCTATTGTTGAAGATACCACATACTTTTAGACATAGGATTCAGTTGGTTCTGACCTCGAAGTCTCCTTCCTGAAGACTAGCTGTCATAGTTACTGAAGATGCCGTGAAAGCCATCCAAGGAGAAAAACAGTGAATAACTGTCTTGAGCTGTAAAACATATGAACCACAGCAATAATCAGGCTGACAGGACATTTTCAGTGTTAACATTTTTATTTTGGGGTAGCCAACAGGTATCTAATTAGACATAACATTCACTCAATAGAAAAATATTCATGTCTGGGACTATAAACTTTGTCAACTACCAGTGGCTGGAGAGGTCATAGAGCCTAACAAATAACCTACTACCGCCATTTTCCTAAACCAATATGATTTGCAACGATATGATATTTTTCCTTATACCCACAGATAAGTGTAAGCTCACTCCTCATCAAAGAAGCCCCCCCCCAGCAGATAGAGACTATTACAGAAACACACAACTGGTCAAAATTCAGGGAAGGAGTGACTGGAGTGTCCAACCCAAGGTATCACATTTATAATGCAACCCCTTCATCTGAGGCTCAGGGAACATAGAGGAAGTGTGGAGGGAATGATTGTAAAAATCAGAGGCCCAGGACACCTACTGCTAGACAGCATCTTTTAGAAACTATAGAAACACTATCCACATGAAATCTCAGCAATATTTTTACTTAAACAAGATCTGCAGAATGACAGCAAAGTCCACATGCCAACCTGGATAGGAGCAATTGCACAAGGTCTCAACTCTAGTCGAATAAATATACGTAGTCAATCACTGCTGAGTTAGGGAGGAAACTTTTTTTCCAAGGATGAGTCCCCTGATACGTTATCCAAACCCGTTATGAGTATTTATGAGCAACACTAAATGGATATATAGTACCTATAAGTGTATATGTATATATACAATAATAATCATTAAAGAAGATGAAATTATGAGTTTGAAAGGGAGTTGGGGGGCATGGGAGACAGAGAGTGGAGAGGATGGGGTAGAAATGACGTAAATATAGTATTTATGTATGAAATTTCCAAAAGCAATAGGAACTTTAATTTAAAAATTATATTCCCTCTAGAACAAAAAGTATGCACATACTTGTGCTTGTTAAAAATTAATTTTGCGGGCTGGAGTGATGGCCTAGAGGTTAAGAGCACTGACCGCTCTTACAGAGGACCCGGGTTCAATCCCCAGCACCCACATGGCGGCCGAGAACTCCAATTCCAGGAGAACTCCAGGTCCAGGGGAATCCGACACCCGCTTCTGACCTCCGTGGCATTGCACGACACGGGTGCGCAAACTTGCATGCAGACAGTACATTCATACACATACAGAAATAAATAAAAAAATGTAAAAAAAATTACTTTTGCCAGATGTTGTGGTGTGCATCTTTAACCAAGCACTCTGGAAGCAGAGGCAGGTGGATTTGTGTGAGATCAAGTCCAGCCTGGTCTACAAAGCAAGTTCCAGGCCAGCTGGATCTACAGGGAGACCCTGTCTCAAAAATACCTCCCCCACAAAAAGTTCATTTTATAATTGTCTTTCTTATATCCAACATTATCAGGTTTCTAGGAGTTATACCTTGATATATGTTTTTATGAGTATTCATATTATACTCCAAGGGAATTATAAGATTTGTATAGGTAGCAACAGAATACCTTCACACAAGGCATGCATAAGTTTTAATAAGAACCTATTAGTTGGCACTAGTTTCTTAATCTAAGTAAAAAGTTTAAATAGTGTACTTTCAAAAACCTATAATTTCACTACAGGTTCAATGATATAGTCTTTTTTAAAATTTTATTTATTTTTGTATGTGTATGAATGTACTGTCTGCATGTAGGTTTGTGCACCCATATCGTGCAATGCCACAGAGGTCAGAAGGGGGTGTTGGATTCCCCTGGAACTGGAGTTAAAGACGGGTCTCAGCCACCATGTGGGTGCTGGGGATCGAACCGGGGTCCTTTGCAAGAGCAGTCGGTGCTCTTAACTGCTAGGCCATCTCTCCAGCCCCCAATGATATAGTCTTACAATGTCTCTAGAATACAGTCTACTCCAATCATCACACAGGAACACAAGGTATTTGAAACATAATTCATTTCATTTGATACTTAATTCTCATGGATTCATATTTATAATACAGACTCAGATCCCTAGGAAGGTGACAGAAAATTTGCTTTCCCCTGCAATATTTATTCTAGTTTTTACACTGAAATTCCAATTTCAGAGCCTTCCTTGGTCCTTCTGCTCACTAAGTTATTCTTTTTATTCTCATTCTTATATTATTCTGGTCTGGTTACTAGTCATTAACATTTCTCTGTGACTTCATATGTTATTTTTCATTCTGTGTCTTACTTCAGAATGATACTTTTGCAATATATTTTAGAGTTTGCTAATTCATTTAAGTACAAGTACATTAGCAACAGTTGATGTTATAGAAATAAACATTTTTAGGGGCTGGAGAGATGGCCTAGCGGTTGGGAGCACCGACTGCTCTTACAGAGGACCCAGGTTCGATCCCCAGCACCCACATGGCGGCCGAGAGCCGTCTGAAACTCCAATTCCAGGAGAACTCCAGCTCCAGGGGAATCCGAGACCCTCTTCTGACCTCCACGGCATTGCACGACACGGGTGCACAAACTTGCATGCAGACAGTACATTCATACACATACAGAAATAAATAAAATTAATAAAAAAAGAAATAAACATTTTTACTAAAGGAAATGAGAAGAAAAGATGGTCCAGAAAAGTAGCACTTTGCATACTATATGAAAGGGCATGTGTTTTATGCTGTAAAGTACATATTGACTTTAGCTATTTTCATGAATTATAAGTTAAAAATTATTATATATCGAAAAAAATATTTTAAAAAATTATTATATAATCATTATTTATATAGACCAATAAAAGAAATTTTAAGGAGAAACAGCATATAAAAATTCAGAGATATAATTTTATTTAAATTAATAACTTAATGGCTATAAAAACTATCAGTAGCTAAAGTTACAAATATATTTTTATCATTAAAACTAATATATTGATGAGCAGTTTGTGAAATAAAAGAAAAACACAGAACTTCATGGATTTTTAAATACCTATAATAGTAAATAACTTAAAACAGTTTTCTTTTTCTCTAGTAGTAACATGAAGTAATTCTGAAAGAAAAAAACAATCTCATATTGTGTGAGAAGTTTCTGAGCCACAAAATCAATAATAAATAATAGCCTTATAGTAGCAGCCATCATAAGTGTTTAACTTAGGTAAGTTATTTGTGTGGAGGAAGGAAAAAATGCAAGTCATAATATTTTTGAATGAATAACTTTGAATCAGAGCGAGACACCTCGGAGGCCAGCAAACACCCTGGTGGGCAACCAGGGTCAGCACCAGAGGCCTGGTGCTCAGGGAACAGGCAGGACACCATGGCCCTCCTCCTGTGTGATCAGCATGGGTGGAGCCACACAGCCACACTCAGTGGGCTGGTACATGGGCCAAGACGCAAACCTTCCCCCCATCCCTCCCCCAGGAGTGGAACAGAGGATCAAGTAACCTGGTGGTGTTGCAGTGCAGGTGATCCAGTGGGCACAGTGTTAGTGATTCTAGGATGCACAGCCAACATAGAGAAACTGAACAGCAGGAAGAACAGTGAGTGACCAACCAATCCTCCTTGTTAACTTTTGACATTAACACCAGAATCCAAACAAAAAAATAAACCCACATGCTGAAGCCACAATGAAAATATAACATGTGAAAAGCTCATGATAAATCCACACTGAACTTGACCAGTCTTATAGAAGATCCCTACAAGGAGATCTCCCTGGAAGGAAACCAAGACATGGACCTTAGAAGAACAGTTGTAGACATATTCAAAGAAATCAAAGAATATAAAGAATGAATCAGACAACTAAGGGGAGACAATGAAAAACTCAGGAAGGATCTAGAAGGAAAGATTGACAAACTCTGGAGAGAACTAGAGGAAGAGAACAAAAAACTCCAAAAAGAGCTAGAGGAAGAGAAACACAAACTCTGAAAAGAACTAGAGGGAGAGAACAACAAACTCTGGAAGGAAGTGGGAACACTGAAAAGATCCCAGACTGAAATTTAAAAAGAAACTGACCAGAAAAGCAAGGAGCTACAAGTAGAGAATGACAAGTTCCAAAAGGAAGTGGAAATACAGGAAGAAGTGAAAAGGAAATTGAACGTATATCCATTCAACAGGAAAGGATGGGAAAAAAGCCTCAGAAGCAGAATGGATGAAACAGAAAACGGAGTATCAGATATGGAACAACTAAAATACTCAAGTGAAGATTATGAAAACTAAAAAAAAAAAAAAAAAAAAAAAAAAAAAAAAAAAAAAAAAAAAAAAAAAAAAAAAAAAAAACAAGAGTGGAACAACCAAGAAATGCGGAATACTATGAAATGACCAAATCACATCATAGGGATAGAGGAAGGAGAAGAGTCAAAAGACAACGGTATTGATCGGATATTAAACAGAAAAATAGAAGGAAATTTCCCCAAAATGAAAAATACAAATTCAAGAAGTACATAGAACACCAAATAGACAAGACCAGAAAAGAAATTCCCCATGCCATATCATAGTTAAAACACTAGATGCTCAAAACAAAGACAACATAGTGAAAGTCACAAGAGAAAATCAACAAATTACATATAAGGAGAAACTCACCGAATTATAGCTGACATCTCAGTGCAAAATATGAATTCCAGAAGATTGTGGACTAAAGTATTCCCAGTGCTAAATAACTCTAGATGCTGTGCTGGATAGCTTTAGTGTCAACTTGACACACCTGGGTTGAGGGAGCCTCAACTGGGGAATTGGTTCCATTGGATTGGCCTGTGGCCACATCTGTGGAGTGTTGTCTTGATTGTCCAGCAATGTGGGAGGGCCCAGCCCACTATGGGTGGTGCCGTCCTGGGCAGGTTGTTGTGTAATGTATAAGAGGGAAGGCTGGGCATGGGCCAGGGGAGCAAGCCAGTGAACAGCATTCCTCCATGGCCTGTGCTTCAGCTCCTGCCTCCAGTTTCCTGCCCTGAGTTCCTGCCTTGGGCTCCCGAAGTGATGAACTGTGACACAGGAGATGTAAGCTGAATAAACCCTTTCCTCCCCAAGTTGGTGTTGGTCAGAGTGTTTTGTCACAGCAATGGAAGAGAAACCAGAACAGATGCCAACCCAGATTACTATACCCAGAAAAAATGTCAATTATAGTTGAAAGAGAAAGAAAAAATTTCATGGCATAAACAAAATAAAAGAATAGATGATAGGTTACTTTGGCATAGACACATATGTTTGGATGATATGTTAATCCATGAATTATATTTTTACCCCCTGATAAATATGACAGGGTCTTACTGTGGCTTATAACATCTCCTAACCTGTAGAGAATGTAGGCTTGTGGCATCAGCCATGGGTTATTCCTCCAAGGAGAGAGCCAATAGCCAATTAGATTTGGGATATACAGGCACATGGCTGCTGTGCTTCATTAGTAGGATCGAAAGGTTACTCCTGAACAAACTGTCAGCCCATGAAAGGAAACAGCCAGAATTGACCAGAATCCAAGTCAACAGCTCCAGAGAGAGAGGACAGTTTTACTTCTCATCCACCTGTGCCCCTTTTCTAAGCCTAGGGAACAATCTGTGGAAGAGGGGGTATGGTAGAATGTAAAGGCTGCGATTGGGGTGAACGGTGAAACTACAGCGATGTAGTCTGGACACTCATTTGATAAACTTGATTGAACAAACAACCTGTCACCCCCCACTGAATGGCGGGACTGTGGGGTTTTGGGCACAACAGTCTGTAGACTGGTTTTGCACGAAGGATGCTTATACTCATGGATTATCACTTATAGCTTAAAAATGAAAAAAAAAAAACCTGAAAGATGCAGGACAGTTATGGCAGAATACATGATCTGGGATGGGGTGGGGGTTGGGGGGAAGGGAAAGGGAAATATGCCTGATCTGAATTGGAAAATGATGTACGAAATGCACAAACCATCAATAAAAATTAAATTAAAAAAAAGAATAGATGAAAAAACAACATATCAGAAAATACTTGAAGCAATACAAAGGACCAACAAAAGGAATAACTATCTCCAAGAAGCTAGAGAGAGAAAATACTAAAAGCATAACAGTGTAAATACAAATGTAGACAAAAATGCAAACGAAAATTAAGGTGAAAGGAAGCAACACACATCTCTCAACAATAACCTTAAATATTAATGGTATAAACTCCCCAATAAAAAGATATAGACTGGGAGAATGGATTAGGAAACAGAATCCATCTATATGCTGTCTACAAGAAACGCATCTCACCCTCAAAGACAGACACCAACTTAAGTGAAAGGTTGGAAAAAAAAATTCCAAGTAAATGGTACCAAAAAGCAAGCATGAGTTGCTATTCTAATATCAGACAAAATAGACCTCAGAGTAAAGTCAGTCAGAAGAGATAAAGAGGGCCATTACATCCTTATCAAAGCAACAATTAACCAGGAAGACTTCAGAATCCTAAATGTTTATGCACCAAACTCAGGTGCACTGAATTATATAAACACAAGTCTGCAGGTCTTCATGATACAGATTAATCCCTGCACACTAATAAAGGGGGACTTCAATACCCCAATAAGCCCCTTGGATAGATCTACTGGACAAAAAGTAAACAGAGAGACACTGGAACTGAAGAATACAATACAACAAATGGAGCTCACAGACATCTACAGAATATTCCACCCAAACACCAGACAATATACTTTCTACTCAGCACACCATGGAACATTCTCCAAAATTGACCATATACTGGGACACAAAGCAAACCTCAGGAAATACCAAAAAATTAAAATGATTTCATCCATTCTAACAAACCACAGTGCAATAAAGCTCAATATTAACACCAGAATAAGCCCTACCAGGTAAAGGAACACATGGAGACTAAACAACACAATCCTGAATAATGAATGGGTCAGGGAAGAAATAAAGAATGAAAGAAAAGTATTCATGGAACTAAATGAAGAAGATAATACAAAACAACAAAACCTGTGGAATACTTATTTTATTTTATTTTGTTATATTTTATTTTATTTTGTAATTTTTTTTTTGTCTATTCGAGACAGGATCTCCCTGAAGTCCTAGCTGTCCTGAAACTCACTCTGTAGACTAGGCTGGCCTTGAACTCACAAAGATCTGCCTGCCTCTGCCTCCAGAATGCTAGGATTAAAGGCATGCACCACCACACCTGGCTATGATACTTTAAAAGCAGTCCTAAGAGGGAAATTTGTAGCCCTAAGTTCCTACATTAAAAAAAAAATCAGAAAGGGAACAAATAAATGATCTAACACTGCAGCTGAAGACACTTGAGAGACAACAATAAATTGATTCTAAACCCAACAGACAGGAAGAAATAACAAAAATCAGAGCAGAAATCAATGAAATAGAAACAAAGAAAACAATACAAAATAAAAAAAAAATCAATGAATCCAAAAGCTGTTTCTTTGGAAAGAGAAACAAGAAAGACAGGCCTCTAGCCCAGTTAACCAAAAGAAATAATGAGCAGCTCCAAATTATTAGTATTCATGATGAAAGGGAAAACATCACAACAGATAAACAAAAGATCCAGACAATCATATGAGACTACTTCAAAAACCTATACTTTACTAAGTTGAAAACCTAAGAGAAGTGGATGAATATCTGAAGTCCTGAGAATCAACAAAGCTTGACCAAGAAGAGACTAACAGTTTAAAAAGACCTATAACATACGAGAAAGTTGAAAATGAAATAAAAAACCTCCCAGCTAAAATAACACAGGTCCAGATTGTTTCGCAGGAAAATTCTATAAAACATTTAAAAAGTTCTTACAACATTTACTACTGAAACTTTTCAGAAGGATACAGAGGGAAATCTCTTAAATTACTTCTATGAAGCAAGCATCACTTTAATACCAAAATCAGGGAAAGATACAACCAATAAAGAAAACTATAGACCCATCGCATTAATAAACACGGATGCAAAAATTCTCAACAAAATACTTGCAAATCACATACAGACCCCATCAGAAAGATCATTCATCATGATCAAGTCTGATTCATGCCAGAGAAGCAGGGATGGTTCAACATACATAGACTAATAAATATCATAACACACATAAATGAACTAAAAGACAAAAATCACACAGTCATCTCACTTGATGCAGTGAAAGCCTTTGACAAGATCCAGCATCCCTTCATGCTTAAAGTTCTACAGGGAATAATACTGAATGGAACATTCCTCATTATAATCAAGGCCATAGCCAACCTCAAAAAAAATTCATGGGAACAAACCTAACCAAAGACACCAAAGATCTTTACAAAAAAAATTTTAAACCCCTGAAGAAGGAGATTGAAGACGACATCAAAAGAAGGAAAGACCTCCAATGCTCATGGATTGGAAATATTAATATAGTAAAAATGTCCATTATACCCAAATTAATATACAGATTCAATGCAATCCCAATTAAAATCACCATGAGTTTCTTAACAGACTTGAAAAAATATCCTTAAATTCATATAGAAAAACAAAAGACTCTGAGTAGCTAAAGCAAATCTGAGCCAAAAAATGCAATACTGGGGGTAATCATCTTACAAGACTTCAAGCTACATTACAGAGCTATAGTCATAAAAACAGCTTGGTACTGCCACAAAAACAGACCCATCGACCAATGGAACAAAAATGAAAATCCAAACTTGAGCTCATACAATTTCAGCCACCTCATATTCGATAAAGGGGCCAAAAATGTTCACTGGAGGAAAGATAGCATCTTCAGCAAATGGTGCTGGCAAAACTGGATCACCATTTGTAGAAGAACAAAATTAAACCCTCACTTTTCACCCTGTACAAAAATCAGCTCCAAGAGGATCAAAGACCTCAATGTGAAACCTGAAACTCTGAAGGTGATAGAAGAAAATGTTGGCAGCATCATACAAAATATAAGCATAGGAAAATACTTTCTAAATCAAACAGCAGCCACACAGGATATCAGATCAATAATTAACAAGTGGGACCTCATCAAACTCAAAAACTTCTGTACATCTAAAGAAACAATCAAGCAAATGAAAAGAAAACCCACAGAGTAGGAGGAAACATTCACCACTGATGGATCTGACAGTGCATTGACATCCAGAATATATAAACTACTCAAAAAATAAAGAAGTCAGGGACTGGAGAGATGGTCTAGCGGTTACTGACCGCTCTTACAGAGGACCTGGGTTTGATCCCCAACACCCACATGGCAGCCGAGAACCGTCTGAAACTCCAATTCCAAGAGAACTCCAGTTCCAGGGAAATCTGGCACCCTCTTCTGACCTCCGCAGCATTGCACGACACGGGTGCACAGACCTACATGCAGACAGTACATTCATAAACATAAAAAAATAAATAAAATGAAATAAAAAATAAAAATATTAAAAAAATAAAGAAGTCAGAAAACAAATGACCCCTTCAAAAGATGAAGTAAAGAGCCGAACAAAGACTTCACTAGTGAGGAAGTAAAGATGGCTGAGAAACATTTTTTTTTCTTTTTTAAATTTATTATTGTTATTAAACTATTTCCATACATCATACATCATTTCTCAATGGAATCCAGAGTCACTTCCCTTTCCATGCCCACCACCCCACCTGAGTTCCTGCACTCTGCTACACATGTCCTGCATCCCCCTCCAAGTCCCCCTTCCAGAGGTTTTTTTTTTTTTTCAAAACCGACGGGCTCATTGTTTTTGGGAGTACTTCATTATTTCAGTCTCTTTTTTCCCCTGTTCTTTTGTTGTTGTTGTTCTCTCCAACCCATATTGCATATATAAAAATATATATACATCATATATACATACATACACATATCACCTGAGTTGGATGATTTTTTTTTTCAAAAAGATGTCATGTTTTTCCCAAGGAAGTGCTTGAAGGTTCCTCCTTGGCAAGCCCAAACATCTTAAAAAGTGTTCAACATCGTTAATATTTAAGGAAATGCAAATTAAAACCACTCCAAGATATCACCTCACTACAATATGACTGGCTAAGATCAAGAAAACCAAAAAAAACAAATGCTGGAGAGATTGTGGGGAACCAGGAACACTCATCCACTGCTGGTGGGAATGTAAACTCATACAACCACTGTGGAAAGCTTAAAAGAATCAAGATGAGGACTGGAGAGATGGCCTATTGGTTAAGAGCGCCTACTACTCTTGCAGAGGACCCAGGTTCAATCCCCAGCACCCACATGGTGGCTGAGAACCATCTTTAACTCCATTTCCAGGGGAATCTGACACCCTCTTCTGACCTCTGTGGCATTGAACAACACGGGTGCACAAACCTACATGGAGACAGTACATTCATACACATACAAAAAAAAAAAAAAAAAAAAAGAATCAAGATGAACCTATCACCTGACCCAGTCATATGATTCCTGGGTATATACTCACAAGACCTAACCTACCACAAATATACATGCACATCTCTGTTTATTGTGCTCTCTTCTAAATAGTGAAGACCTGGAACCAACCCAAATGCCCCTCAACAGAGGAGTGAATAACAAAAAATTGTTACATCTTCACAATGGAGTTCTATGTAGCTGTAAAGAAAGATGACATCATGAACTTTGCAGGTAAATGGATGGAACTCAAAGTCATTATGATAAGTGAAGTAACATAGTTCCCCCCATAACCCCCCCCCAAACAAAAAACAAATGGGGAATGGCATCTCTCATTTGTGGATACTAGCATGAAATCCCCAGTTGAAAGGCAAGCTGAGTATCGTTATTTTTATATTTATTTCTATCTGTGCTGTTATAATAGGGCCATTAGGGCCCTAGAATTAACTTACCACTTATTTTCAGACATGGTAATTAACATATATGGGTGGAAGGTATGTATTCATATTTTAGATTAAAAAAAGGGAAAATATGAATTCCTAAACATATTTCCGAGTTAACATACAGTTTTTTTCCCAGAGGTCATAATTCTGATACATTATATAGGCATTATATAGGCATACTTTGGAACAATACAAATGGAAGAGAACAACAAAAATATAAGGTCTAGGTCAAAGAACGGATGAATACAATTAAATTCTGCCCCAAACAATAAACCTCTGCAGAGAAAAACTTTAAAAAGACTGAAAGATACAGGACATGTATGGCAGAGTGCCTGAACTAGGGTGGGGTTGAGGAAGGGAAAGAGAATTATGTCTAAATTGAAAAATGATGTATGAAATACACAAAACATCAATAAAGTATATTAAAATAACTTTGAATCAAATAAATTTGTGAATCCGACAGTTAAAAACTAGAATTTGTTGCAAGAAATATGTACTTTCAATAGAGAAATAGCTAATATTTTTATTCATTGTAAAGTTGAAAGCATTAAAACATCTTTTAAGCTAGATTTATGCCTGTTAGATAAATCCTATAGTAGAAGTTTTCTTGATTATTTGAAGCACATAATGCAGGATAATAATTTTATAAAAGTTCTAAATAAAAATGAAGTGTAACTTAATATGACAAAGAATAATTTATGTGAGACTATTGAAATCAGATTCCTTTTTTTTTTTCTTTTTGAGCACTGGAGAGCAGTGGATTAAGTATGTGCACTGTCTTTTCAGACTAGAAAGTTATGTAGTCATGAAGACATATATCTCTAACTGTGTTACTTGGCTCCGTTTTCAGGAGAATGTCAAGCAGACGTCCTTGTCCTGGGAATTTTCTTTCTTTTCTTTTCTTTTTTTTTTTTTCTTTTTTAATATATGAGTCTCCTTTAAAAGCTTTCAGGCCTGAGCCTTAAGCTAGTAAATCAAGTTTACCTGAGTTTGCATTATAACAGGCAAATCCATGAAAATGATATTCTATTTGTTTTGTGACATTTGACTCCTTGTTAAATACTTTTAAATGGAGGTTCTTGCCTAGATGTGTGGTGTAAGGGCATTTTTTTGTCTAAGAGGATTCAGTTGTCATCAATATATTTAGAGGGTCTTAAATACTTCTTCAGGATGGAGTCATTTTGAAGATTAGCCTATTCATTGGTCATCTTTACCAGAGCAAAAGTTGGCAACTACAAAGTGTCATGGAGAGCATATATTTCTCTTCCATTTGTCTGACTCAAGTCTGGGAATACACTAAAATAGAGTCAGAGGGAATGTCAGAGAAAATCAACATAATTTATCCAGTAGTGTTAAACAATTGCAATTGATTACCTCATTCGATTTCCTGAAATTCTTTCATTAGGATAACGATATTCACTTGACTCCTTTATCATATGTATGTTATAGAGACAAAGGGGTGATGAAGGAATGTGTATCTGTTATAATACAGGATTTTCTCTAAGACTAGGGGAGAAGTTGGAGAGATGGCTCTGGGCTTAGGAGCTCCTATTCTCTTTCAAGGGACTCACGCTCCATTTCCAAGGCTCCATTAGGCAACTCACAACCACCTATAACTCCAGCTCCAGAGGATCTGACCCTATACTCATACTCACATGTACATACACTCCCACCCCCAACATATAAACAAAAATAAAAAACACTGTTAGCCGGGCGTGGTGGCACATGCTTTTAATCCCAGCACTAGGGAGGCAGAGGCAGATGGATCTCTGTGAGTTCACGGCCAGCCTTGTCTACATAATGAGTTCCAGGCCAGCTGGGGCTAGAGGAAGACCCTGTCTCAAAAAGACCAAAAACAAACTTTAAAACGGATTAGAATAATAAAAACAAATACCACACTAGAATGATGAGAAACATCATGCAGAATGGAAAAGAAAACTTGGAAACATTCATACTATTATGAAAGATATGAGAGATGAGGTAGAAGCCATATACTCAAGGATATAATTTGCCTTGTGTTGTAAATAAGGCTGGATATTATGAAAGTGAATAGTGAGAGAATGGGGAAAGATTTTAAGTTGAAAATTTCATAGATACATGCATGCCTCTTTTAAAATTTTAATTAAATTTTTATTGTTATTAAACTTTTTCCATACATCATACATCATTTCTCAATTGAATTTAGAGTCACTTCTCTTTCCATGCCTCCCACCCCTCCTGAGTTCCTGCACTCTGCCATACATGTCTTGCATATTTTTCTGAGTCTTTCCAGAGTTTCTTTCCAGCTCTTTTGTTGTTGTTCTCTCTAACTTGTATTGTTTCAAAACACACACATATACATAATTATATATATATATATATATATATATATATATACATACACATACCACCTGAATTGGAGGAATTTTTTTTTTTTTGCTAAAAAAAGCCAGCTGAGACTAAAGGGAGACCCTAGTCTCAAAAGCACACACCACACCACCCACACACACACACACAAAACATACATCATATATCTATATATAATTATTCTCTATCTTATATTATTATATATATGCTATAGTGATGGCTCAGAGCACTGGCTGCTCTTCTAGAGGTCTAGGCTTTTGTTGCTAGGATCCATACGGCAGCTAAAAACCTCTGAAAGTCCAGTTGCAGGGGTACAATTCCTTCTTCTGGCATCTCTGAGAATTGCGCACACATTCACACATATTCATATAAGCAAATACTCATAAAATAAAAACATATTGACTATTATCTATCTATAAATCATTGATCTAACCATCTACTTTCTTTCTCTTTTCTTTCTTTCTTCTTTTCTTTCTTTCTTTCTTTCTTTCTTTCTTTCTTTCTTTCTTTCTTTCTTTCTTCCTTTTTTTCTTTCTTTCTCTTTTTCTTTCTTTCTTTCTTTCTTTCTTTCTTTCTTTCTTTCTTTCCTTCTTCTCTTTCTAACTATTTATCTACAACTATCTATGAACAGAAGAAATATAGCTAGTAACTAGTCAGAAGTGGATTTCAATAGAGTGTAATTTCTAGCTAGGCATGGTGGTTCATGCTTGTAATCCCATTACTCTAATGACTTGGGTGGCAACTGGAAGATCATCATGACACAGAAGATAGTTTGTGCTACAGTGAGACTTTTGTTTTCAAAATTTTATTTTATTTATTTTTTATCTTTTAATAAAATGTGTTATTGATGTTATGTGTATTTCATACATCATGTTTCAATCCAATTTAGATATGTGCCTCTCCCTGCCACCCACCCCACCTGAGTTGATGCATTCTGCCATACAAGTTTTGCATTTATTTATTTATTTATATATTTATTTTCCACATTTTCCTTTTTAAATTTTATGTTACTCTAAAATATGAATACATATTTTCCATTCATGTACAGTAATTACAGAGTCTGAAAGTAAGTGGTGGATTGATTTTAGAACCCATTAAGAGATTTACATTATAACAACATAGTTGCTTTCAGATAAACAGAAATATAACAATAATGTTGCTCAGCTTGCCTTTCATCTGGGAATTTGGTGTCAGCATCCATAGATGAGGGAGATCATTTGCCACTTGTTATTCTGAGACCGTGTTACTTCACTTAGCATAATGGCTTCAAGTTCCATCCATTTACCTGCAAAGTTCATGATGTCATCCTGTTTTTACCTCTGAGTAGTACTCCATTGTGTTGATGTACCTCATTTTTTGTCATCCACATGTCTGTTGAGGGGCATTTGGGTTGGTTCCAGCTCTTTGCTATTGTGAAGACAGCTGCTATAAACATGGATGTGCATGTAACTTTGCAGTAGGATGAGTCTTTGGGGTATATACCCAGGAGTGGTATGACTGGGTCAGATGGTAGGCTCATTTTAAGTCTTTTAAGGGTTCTCCACACTGCTTTCCTTACTGTTGCACCAGTTTACATTCCCACCAGCAGTGGATGAGTGTTGTCCTTTCCCCACAACTTCTCCAGCATTTGTGTCTTTTGTTTTCTTGGCCTTAGCCAGTCATATCCAAGTGAGATGGTATCTGAGAGTGGTTTTAATTTGCATTCCTCCTTCAATATTAATGATGTTGGACACGTTTTAAAATGTTTCTCAGTCATCTTTAATTCCTCACTGGTGAAGTCTCTGTTCAGCTCTTTACTCCATCTTTTGAGTAAGTCATTTATTTTCTTACTTCTCTGGTTTTTGAGTAGTCTATATATTTGATTTTAATGCTCTATCAGATGAATCAATGGTGAAGATTTCCTCCCACTCTGTCAGTTTTCCCTTCACTTATTTGATCATTTCTTTCACTGTACAGTAGCTTTTGAGTTTGATAAAGTCCCATTTGTTGACTGTTGACCTTATTTTCTGTGCAGCTGCTGTCTGATTTAGAAAGTCTTTTCCTATGCCTATGTCTTGTAGGTTGTTGCCAACTTTTTTCTTCTATCAATTTCAGGGTTTCAGGTTTCATAATGAGATATTTGATCCACTTGGAGTTGATTTTGGCACAGGGTGAGGGGTAGAGGTTTAATTTTTTTTCTTCTACAAATGGTGATCCAGAAAGTATAATCTCTGGTGTTTGGGTGGAATATTCTGTAGATGTCTGTGACGTCCATTAGGTGTATTGTATTATTCAGTTCTGATGTCTCTCTGTTTAATTTTTGTCTAGTTGATCTAACCAAGCAGCTCAATGGAGTGTTGAAGTCTCCCACTACTAGTGTGTTAGGATTTATCTGTGTCTTGTGGTCCTGCAGCGTAGTGTTTATAAAGTTAGGTGCACCAAAATTTGATGCATAGACATTTAGGATTGTGAAGTCTTCATAGTTAATTGTTCCTTTGACAAGGATATAATGGCCCTCTTTGTCTCTTCTGATTAGTTTTACTTTGAGATCTATTTTGTCTGATATTAGAATAGACACTTTGGCTTGTTTCTTGGTACCATTCACTTGGAATATTTTTTTTCCAACCTTTCACTCTAAGGTGGTGTCTGTCTTTGAGGGTAAGACAGATTTCTTGTAAACAGCATGCAGAAGGATTCTGTTTCCTAATCCATTCTCCCAGTCTATGTCTTTAGATTGGGGGAGTTTATACCATTAGTATTTAAGGTTGTTATTGAGAGATGTGTGTTGCTTTCTTTCACCTTATTTTTTGTTTGCATTGTTGGTCTAGGTTTGTTTTGATATCCACTTTTCAGTTGAGGGACATTTGGGTTGGTTCCAGCTCTTTGCTGTTGTGAAGACAGCTGCAATAAACATGGATGTGCATGCAACTTTGCAGTAGGATGAGTCTTGTGGGTATATACCCAGGAGTGGTATGACTGGGTCAGGTGGTATGCTCATTTTGAGTCTTTTAAGTGTTCTCCTCACTGTTTTCCATAGTGGTAGTACAAGTTTACATGCTTACCAGCAGTGGATGAGTGTTCCCCTTTCCCACAACCTTTCCAGCATTTGGTGTCTTTGTATTCTTTGTCTTAGCCAGTCATATTGGAGTAAGATGAAATCTTAAGCCGGTTTTAATTTGCATTTCCTTAATTATTAATGTTGTTGAGCACTCTTTAAGATATTTCTCAGCCATCTTTACTTCCTCACTAGTGAAGTCTTTGTTCAGCTCTTTACTTCATCTTTTGAATGGGTCATTTGTTTTCTGACTTCTTTGTTTTTTGAGTAGTTTATATATTCTGGATGTTAATGCTGTGTCAGATGCATCAGTGGTGAATTTTCCTCCCACTCTGTGGGTTATCCTTTCACTTGCTTGATTGTTTCTTTAGATGTACAGAAGTTTTTGATTTTGATGAGTTCCCACTTGTTAATCATTGATCTGATTTCCTTTGTGGCTGCTGTTTGATTTAGAGAGTATTTTCCTATGCCTATATTTTGTATGATGCTGCCAACATTTTCTTCTGTCAACTTCAGAGTTTCAGGTTTCACATTGAGGTCTTTGATCCTCTTGTAGCTGATTTTTGTGCAGGGTGAGAGGTAGGGGTTTAATTTTGTTCTTCTACAAATGGTGATCCAGTTTTGCCAGCACCATTTGCTGAAGATGCTATCTTTCTTCCAACGAGCTTTTTTGGCTCCGTCATCAAATATGTGGTGGCTGAAATTGTATGAGCTCAAGATTGGATCATCAGTTTTGTTCCATTGGTCAATGGGTCTGTTTTTGTGTCAGTATCAATCTGTCTTTCTGACTATAGCCCTGCAACATAGTTTGAAGTGTGGCAAAGAATTCCCCCTGTATTTCACTATTGGCTCAGGGTTGCTTTAGCTATTCTGGGTCTTTTGTTTTTCCATATGGATTTAAGGATTTTTTTTCAATTCTGTTAAGAAACTCATACAGATTTTAATTGGGATTGCACTGAATCTGGATATTCAATTTGGGTAGAATGGACATTTTTACAATATTAATTTTTCCAATCCATGAGCATGAGAAGTTTTTCCATCTTTTTTGATATAATATTCAATCTCCTTCTTCAGGGATTTAATTTTTTGTAGTAGAGATCTTTGGTGTCTTTGGTTATGTTTGTTCCCATGATTATTTTTAGGTTATTGTGAGTAGGAAGGTCTCCTAATATTCCTTCTCCTGTTGCTTGTTGTTGGTGTAAAGTAAGGCTACTGATTTTTCTCAGTTAATTTTGTGTCCTGCCACTCTACTGAAACTCAATCATTTCTAGGAGTTTTCTGGTGGAGTTTTTAGCATCCCTGTAAAAGGGATAGCTTCACTTCCTCTTTTTCGAATTAGTACTCATTTAATTTCCCTTTCTTGTCTTATTTCCCTAGCTAACATTTCAAGCACTCTATTGAAAAGGAGTGGTGATAAGCGACAGCCTTGATGGGTTCCCACCTTTAAGGAGATTGATTCTAATTTTTCTCCATTTAAGATGATGTTGGCATTGGGTTTGTTGAATATGGCTTTGATTATGTTATGTTGTGGAATGTTTCTTTCAGTCCAATTCTCTCCAGAATTTTAGACATGAAGTGATGCTGGATCTTGTCAAAGGCTTTTACTGTATCAATTGAGATGATTGTGTGATTTCAGTCATTCAGTACATTTATGTGTGTTATGATATTTATTTGTCTATGTATGTTGAACAATCTCTGCATCTCTGATATGGATCCAACTTGGTCATGATGGGTAATCTTTTTGATGTGGGTTTGTATGTGATTTGCAAGCATTTTTTGAGAATTTTTGCATCTGTGTTCTTTTTTGGTTGTGTCTTTGCCTGGTTTTTGTATTAGAGTGATGCTGGTTTCATAGAAGGAATTTAGGAGAATTCCCTCTGTTTGTATCCTTCTGAAAAGTTTCAGCAGTAAAAGGTTGTAAGACCTCTTTAAATGATTTATAGAATTCTGCTGTGAAACAATCTGGGCCTGTGCTTTTTATTTAGCTTAGAGGTTTTGTATTACATTTTCAATTTCCTCAACCATTATGTGTCTGTTTAAACTGTCAGTCTCTTCTTGGTTAAGCTTGGTTGAGTTCCAGGATTTCAGATATTCATCCATTTCTCTTAGGTTTTCATATTTAGTATAGTATAAGTTTTTGAAGTATTCTCATATGATTGTCTGGATCTTTTGTTTATCTATTGTGATGTTTCCCTTTCATCACAAATACTATTAATTTGGAGTTGCTCATTCTTTCCTTTGGTTAACTGGGTCAGAGTTCTGTTTATCTTGTCTATCTTTTCAAAGAACCCACTTTTTGATTTATTGAATTTTTGTATTGTTTTCTTTGTTTCTATTTCATTGACTTCTGCTTTGCGTTTTGATACTTCTTCCTTTCTGTTGGGGTTAGAGTTCATTTGTTATTTGCTCTTAAGTGTTTTTTAGCTGCAGTGTTAGGTCCTTTATTTGTTCCCTTTCTGTTTTTATTTTTTTTTTTAATGTGTGCACTTGGTGCTACAAATTTCCCTCCTGGGATTGCTTTTAAGTTATCCCTCGAGTTTTGTTGTTTTGTATTGTCTTCATTTAGTTCGATGAATACTTTTCTTTTGGTATTTTTACTTCCCTGACCCATTCATTATTCAGGATTGTGTTGTTTAATCTCCGTGTGTTCTTGTAGATAGTAGGGCTTATTTTGGTGTTAATATTAAACTTTACTGCCCTGTGATCTGACAGAATACATGAAATTATTTCAATCCTTTTGTATCTGTTGAGGTTTATTTTTTCTCTGAGTTGTGGTCAATTTTGGAGAATGTTCCGTGAGGTGCTGAATAGAAAGCATATTGTCTGGTGTTTGGGTGGAATATTCTGTAGGTGTCTATGGGGTCCATTTGGTGTTCCAATGTCTCTCTGTTTATGTTTTACCCAGTTGATTTGTTCAAGGGGTCTAGTGCAGTATTGAAGTCCCCAACTGTTAGTGTGCTGGGATTAATTTGTGTCTTTGGGTCCTAAAGAATTGTGTTTATAAAGTTGCTCCACCAGAGTTTGGTACATAATTTAATGAATATTTTAGATTGCTTTTCGTAATGAACTTATAATTACAATAACTGGCATTAACTGAACACTTTCTATTTCTTGAGTCATCTTGGGTTTGTCATAAACATGTTGTAAGTAATATATTTTCTTATTTGTATACTAACAATTTTGGAAACAATAATTATCCTCTATTCGTAAGTGGGAAAATGAAAGTCTGAAGCAGAGGTTGACTTGTTCAGATGCATGTATTTTGTACATGTTTGGGATAAGTCTTGAAACAGTCCTCCTCACTCTAGTGTCCATGAATTCATTTATTATTTAATACTTTCCCAAGTGTTTGTGTTTTGTCTGCCAGCACAACCATCTACATTTCATTCTTCAAAGTACTATAAATCACTAGTTCTAATATGTCCTTAAAACCTGTGAAAATAAAAGAATGAGTGTTCTCTTTCTTATTAAGCACTAGAGGATACTTAAAGCTTATCACAATTTTCACACAACTTTGTTTTTGTTTTTGTTTTTGTTTTCCAAGCTTCATACCTGTACTTCCAACTTCCCTCTATGGTTAATCCTGTAAGAGATATAGTGGATAAGATTTGTTTGTTGCACTAATAAGTGGTTAAGAGCCTCTATGAACTGGGCAGCCTGAATTTAGTTCTTATTATAATAGTTACTAGTGTGTGATCCTGGGTAAGTTACCTTGGTTTTCTCAGTTGTGAAATGGAGATTATAGTAAGGCTGATCTCTGGGTTATTATGAGGATTCAATAAGCTAACGACCAGACCATAAATGATAGCCATACATGAAAAACTCAAGAAGGGCCTAGAGGGAGAAAATGACAAACTCCAGGAGGAAGTGGAACACTGAAAAAGCATTTCTTCTTGTAGCTCAATTTCTTCCTGAAGCTCCAGTGAAAAGATCAAACCTCTGCATCATAGGAATAGAGAAAGGAGAAGAATCCCAAGAGAATGGTATTGATCAGATCTTCAACAGAATAATAGATGAAAATTTCCCCAAACTAAAAAAAAGACAAACCCATACAAATACAAGAAGCACATAGAACTCCAAACAGACAAGATTAAAAAAGAAACTCCCCATGCCATATCATAATTAAAACACTGGACACCCAAATCAAAGACAAAATTCTGAAAGCCATGAGTGAAAAAAAAAAAAAAAAACAAGTTACATATAAGGGGATACCCATCAGAATTACAAGTGACTTCTCAGTACAAACAATGAAAACAAAAATGTGGCGCAAAGCATTCCCAGTGTTAAAGGAATATAGATGCCAACCCAGGTTACTATACCCAGCAAAAATGTTGATTATAGTTGAAGGAGAGAGAAAATTTTTCCGTGACATAAAAAAGATGATAGAATGCATGTCCGAAAAACCAAGCCTTCAGAAAATACTTGAAGCAATTCAAAGGACAGAAGATCTATCCCCAGGCACATAGAAAGAGAAATTAATAAAAGCATAACTGCAGAAGTAGAAACCAAGACTTAAAATGCAAATGGATAAGGTGAAAGGAAGCAACACACATCTTTCAATTATAACCTTAAATAATAATGGCCTAAACTCCCCAATCAAAAGACATAGACTGGGAGATTGCATTAGGAAACAAAACCCATCTATATGCTGTCTACAAGAAACCCAATTCACTCTCAAGGATAGGCACCAACTTAAGGTGAAGGGATGGAAAAATATTCCAAGCAAATGGTACCAAAAAGAAAACAGGTGTTGCTATTTTAAAAGATAGCCATACAGTACCTGAGATTAACCATGAGTGTGAGGTAGAGTTTTAGTTAAGTTTATTAATTATATAATTGATTGATCACTTGATTCTATTTGGTTTCGTTTTATTTGATTTGATTTTTATTTTATTTTATTTATGTGCATGAATGTACTGTCTGCATGTAGGTTTGTGCACCCGTGTCATGCAATGCCTCGGAGGTCAGAAGAGGGTCTTGGATTCGCCTGGAACTGGAGTTCTCCTGGAATTGGAGTTACAGACAGTTTTCAGCCACCATATGGGTGCTGGGGATGGAACCTCGGTCCTCTACAAGAGTGGTCAGCGCTCTTAACCACTAGGCCATCTCTCTAGCCCCTGATCTGACTTTTTTGAGATGGAATTTCCCTCTATCTGCAGCTTTTCTGGAGCTCACTATGTAGACCTGACCTGGCAGGTTAGCTTCAGTCTCATCAAGATTGTCTTACCTTTGCCTTCTCAGAGCTGGGATTAAAGGTTTGCCCCACAATGCCCAGGTAAAACCATAATTTCCAGTTGTTGTTTTATGGACAACAAAAGATTTTTTGCTTCACAACAAAATCATGATTCTGTATTTAGGATGGTGTTGGAAAGATAAGAGCATTGGCTGCTCTTGCAGAAGACCAGTCCTTAATTCATAGCAAAGATATAGCAGTTAATAACATTTGGTAAATCCAATTCCAGAGGAATCCTACACCTTCTTCTTGCAAAGGCAGTGGACAGTACGGTGTTCTTACATACATGCAGGTAACACACTCGTACACATAAATTAAATAAAATATAAAAAATAAAAAGTGATTATATGTTTGAGAATTCTTGACACAGCAGAGCACCTTCTCAAGAAATCAGATTGAAGATTGATCTAGCTCAAACTTCAGATCTGAATTAGATCAACCATTCAGAGAACAACCTTACTTATCATGTGTCTCAGAAAAATCTCCTGAAGGACTTGTTGCTTACATTCATTTAGTTTAAATCTTTCTTGTTACAGTTATGAAAAATCTGGATCATATACAAAAGGCTACAACTGTTCAGTACAAGAGGATTAAGGGGTTTATTCAGGTTTCTAGGCGTTGTGATATGACTATATATATATATATTATATATATATATTTATGATTATGTTACCAAAACACAAATCTAGACCCGTGAACTCATCCCTAGCCCCCCACCCCAACTAAGCTCATGCATTCTGCCAAACATATTTTCATTTTTTTCTCAGTCTTTCTCAAAATTCTCAATATAGAAGTTGACTGTTTCAAGCAGAATTTCACCATTTCAGTCAGTTTACACAGTCTTTTCTGTTGTTGTTGTTGTCATCATCTTTGTTGTTGATCTTTCCAATATGGGCCACTCTCAACTATTTGGACCAAAGCTCAAGAATCCTTGGACAAGAAATACTTACAAATAGGTAATTGGCACTAGCATCCACAGATGAGGGATACCATTCATTGTTTGTTTTTCTGGGACTGTGTTACTTCACTTAACATAATATCTTCTAGTTCCATCCATTTACCTGCAAAGTTCATGATGTCACCTTTATTTACTGCTGCATAGAACTCCGTTGTGTAGATGTACCATATTTTCCCTATCCACTCATCAGTTCAGGGGCACTTGGGTTGGTTCCACTTCATTGCTATTGTGAAGAGAGCTGCTATAAACATGATTGTACATGTATATATGTGGTAAGATGAGTCTTGTGGGTACATGCCCAGGAGTGGTATGGTTGGGTCAGGTGGCAAGTTCATTCCAAGTCTTCCAAGGGTTCTCCACACTGCTTTCCATAGTGGCTGTACAAGTTTACATTACAAGCAGCAGTGGATGAGTGTTCCCTTTTCCCCACAACCTCTCCAACACTTGGTATCATTTGTTTTCTTGATCCTAGCCAGTCTTATTGGAGTAAGATGATATCTTAAATTGGATTTAATTTGCATTTCCTTAATGGTTAATGATGTTGAAGATGTTCTTAAGATGTTCCTCAGCCATCTCTAATTCCTCACTTATGAAGTCTCTGTTCAGCTTTTTGCTCCATCGATTGAGTGGGTCATTTGTTTTATTTCTTCTTTGTTTTATCAGCAGTTTATATATTCTGGAAATCAATGCTTTGTCAGATGTATCTGTGGTGAAGGTTTCTTCCCACTCTGTGGGATTTCTCTTCACTTCCTTTTGTTTCTTTTGATTTACAGAAGCTTTTGAGTTTAATGAGGTCCCATTTATCAATTGTCCACCTTAATTCTTGCACAGCTGCTGTCTGATTTAGGAAGTCTTTTCCTATGCCTATGTCTTGTAGTCTGCTGCCAACTTTTTCTTCTATCGCCTTAGCCTTCAGAGTTTGGGGTTTCACACTGAGGTCTTTAATCCATCTGGAGTTGACTTTTGTACAGGGTGAGAGGTAGGGGGTTAATTTCATTCTTCTACAAGTGGTGATTCAATTTTGCCAACACCACTAGCTGAAGATGCTGTCTTTTCTCTATTGTGTCTTCTCAGCCCCCTTGTGAAATATGAGATGGCTGAAATTGTATGTGCTCAAGTTTGGATCTTCACTTTTGTTCCATTGGTCAACAGGTCTGTTTTTGTGTAAGTACCAGGCTGTTTTTTTGACTATAGCCCTGTAGTATAGTTTGAAGTCTGGTATAGAGATCCCCCCTGTATTACTTTTTTCACTCAGGGTTGTTTTGGTTATTCGGGGTCTTTTGTTTTTCCAAATGAAATTAAGGATTCTTTTTCCAAGCCTGTGAAGAAACTCTTGGGGATTTTGATTGGGATTGCATTAAATCTATACAAGAGTTTGGGTAGAATGGACTTTTTAATGCTTATTTATTTTTTTATTATATATATGTATATATTTTAAAATATAGACCTGTGCCCCATCCCCCACCCTATCCCCCCCCACCAGAGCTCATACATTCTGCCAAACATGCTTTTCATCTCTTTCTCTGTCTTTCTCAAAAATCTCCATGAGGAAGTTGACTGTTTGGAGCAGAAGTTCACCATTTCAGTCAGTTCTTTGATGCAGTCCTTTCTGTTATTGTTGTTGTTGTTGTTGTTTCCAATATGCATCATTCCCAACTACTTTGACAAAAGCTCTAGGGAACGTGCACAAGAAATACTTACAACTAGGTAATTGGCACTAGCATCCACAGATGAGGTATACCATTCGTTGTTTCTTTTTCTGGGACCGTGTTGCTTCACTCAGCATGATATCTTCTAGCTCCATCCATTTTCCTGCAAAGCTCATGATGTCATCTTTCTTTACTGTTGCATAGAACTCCATTGTGTAGATGTACCACATTTTCTCTATCCACTCATCAGTTGAGGGGCACTTGGGTTGGTTCGAGCTCCTTGCTATTGTGAAGAAAGCTACAATAAACATGGCTGTGCATGTATCTCTGTGGTAAGATGAGTCTTGTGGGTACATGCCCAGGAGTGGTATGGCTGGGTCAGGTGGCAAGTTCATTCCAAGTCTTCCAAAGGTTCCCCACACTGCTTTCCATAGTGGCTGTACGAGTTTACATTCCCAACAACAGTGGATGAGTGCTCCTCTTTCTACACAACCTCTCCAGCACTTGGTATCATTTGTTTTCTTGATCCTAGCCAGTCTTATTGGAGTAAGATGATATTTAAACTGGTTTTGATTTGCATTTCCTTAATGATTAGTGACGTTGAGCACTTCTTTAGATGTTTCTCAGCCATCTCTAATTCCTCACTTGTGAAGTCTCTGTTCAGCTCTTTGCTCCATCTATTGCATGGTTCATTTATTTTCTTTCTTCTTTGTTTTTTGAGTAGTTTATATATTATGGAAATCAATGCTTAGAATGGACATTTTAACTATATTAATTTTCCCAATCCATGAGCATGGGAGGTTTTGCCATCTTCTGATATCTTCTTCAATTTCTTTCTTTAAGCGTTTAAAATTTTTGTTGTAGAGATCTTTGGTATCTTTGATTAGGTTTCTTCCTAGGTGTTTTATTGTTTTTGAGGCTATTGTGAGTGGGAAGGTCTCCTTGAATTTTTTCCTCAGTTGCTTGTTGTTGGTACAAAGAAAGGCCACTGATTTTTTAGATTAATTTTTTATCCTGCCACATTACTGAAGCTGTTAATCCTTTCTAGCAGTTTTCTGGTGGAGTTTTTAGCATCCCTTAAGTAAACAATCATATCATCAACAAATAGGGAAAGCTTGACTTCCTCTTTTCCAATTAGTACTCCTTTAATTTCCTTTTCTTGCCTTATTGCCCTAGGAAGTGTTTCAACCACTATATTGAAGAGGAGTGGTGACAGGGGCAGCCTTGCTGAGTTCCTACCTTTAGAGGGAATGCTTCTGTCATTTCCTCATTTAGGATGATATTGGCTGTGGGTTTCCTATATATGGCTTTGATTACATTGAGGTATGATCCCTCCAATCCAATTCCCTCTAGAACTTTAAGCATGAAGGGATGCTGGATTTTGTCAAAGGCTTTTTCTGTGTCAATTTAGATGATGGTGTGGTTTTTGTCTTAAGTCCATTTATATGCTTGAAGATATTTACTGATTTTCATATGTTGAACCATCCCTGCATCTCTGGTATGAATCCAACTTGATCATGTTGGATGATCTTCTTGATGTGAGTCTGTATGCAATTTGCCAGTATCCTGTGTAGAATTTTGGCATCTGTATTCATTAGGGAGATGGGTCTATAGTTCTCCTTTTTGGTTGTATTTTTGCCTCGTTTGGGTAACAGAGTGATTCTGGCTTCATAGAAGGAATTTGGGAGGATTCCCTCTGTTTGTAGCCTTCTAAACAATTTCAGTAATAATGGTTGTAAATCTTTTTGAAATGTTTTATAGAATTTTGCCGTGAAACCATCTGAGCCTGGACTTTTTTTTAGTTTGGAGGTTTCTTATTACATCTTCAATTTCTTCATATATTATGGGTCTGTTTAAGCTGTCGATCTCTTCTCAGTTGAGCTTTGGTGATTCCCAGGATTTCATGTATTCATCCATTTCTTCCAGGTTTTCAAACTTGATAGAGTATAGGTTTTTGAAGTATTCCTGTATGATTTTCTGGATCTTTTCATCGTCTGTTGTGATAGTTCCCCTTTCATCATGTATTGTATTGATTTGGAGTTGTTCCTTCTTTCTTCAAAGAACCGACTTTTGGATTCATTGATTTTTTTGTATGGTTTTCTTTGTTTCTATTTCATTGATTTCTGCTCTAATTTTTGCTATTTCTTCCTGTCTGTTGTGTTTAGGGTTCATCTGTTGTTACCTCTCAAGTGCTTTTAGCTGCAATGTTAGATCGTTTACTTGTGCTCTTTCTGTTTTTCTAATGTAGGCACCCAGGGCTATAAACTTCCCTCTTAGGCCTGTTTTTAAGGTTTCCCATAGGGTTTTTTGTGTTGTATTATCATTGTCATTCAGTTCCAGGAATGCTTTTATTTCTTTATCTCTTCCTTGACCCATTCATTATTCAAGAGTGTGTTGTTTAGTCTCCATATCTTCTTGTACGTAGTAGGGCTTATACTGGTGTTGATATTGAGCTTTATTGCACTGTGGTCTGATAGAATGCATGAAATTATTTCAATCTTTTTGTATTTGTGGAGGTTTCTTCTTTGTCCCAGTATGTGGTCGATTTTGGAGAATGTTCCATGGGGTGCTGAGTAGAAAGTGTATTATCTGGTATTAGGGTGGAATATTGGCTAGATGTCTGTGAGGTCCATTTGGTGTATCATATCGTTCAGTTCAGATGTCTCTCTGTTTATTCGTTTTCCTGTTGACCTGTCCAAAGGGCTCAGTGGGGTATTGAAGTCCCCTTCTATGAATGTATCGGGGTTAGTCTGAGACTTGTGGTCCTGGAGAATTGTCTTTATAAAGTTTGGTGAACCAGAGTTTGGTGCATATATATTCATAGTTGTGAAATCTTCTTGGTGAATTGCACCTTTGATAAAAATGTAATGGCCTTCTTTGTCTCTTCTGATTTCTTTTACTTTGAAATCTATTTTGTCTGATATTAAAATAGCAACACCTGCTCTCTTTTTGGTACCATTTGCTTGGAATATTTTTTCCATCCTTTCACTTTCAGGTGGTGCCTGTCCTTGAAAGTATGATGTGTTTCTTGTAGACAGCATATCGTTGGGTTCTGTTTCCTAATCCAATCTCCCAGTATATGTCTTTTGATTGGGGAATTTAGTCCATTAATATTTAAGGTTATGACTGATAGGTTTGTGTTGCTTCCTTTTGCCTTATTATCCATTTGCATTTTTGTTTAGATTTCTACTTCTGTAGTTATGCTTTTATTGATTTCTCTTTCTAGGTGCCTGGGGTTGGTTGCTCCTTTCTTCTGTCCTTTGAATTGCTTCAAGTATTCTCTGAAGGGTTGGTTTTCCAGACATGTATTCTTTCATCTTGTTTATGTCATGGAATGTTTTTCTCTCTCCTTCAACTGTAATCAACATTTTTGCTGGATATAGTAACCTGGATTGGCATCTATTGACCTTGAACACTGGGAATGTTTTGCTCCACGTTCTTCTTGCTTTCATAGTTTGCACTGAGAAGTCAGTTGTAATTCTGATAGGTTTCCCCTTAGAGGTCACTTGTTGTTTTTCTCTTGTTTCTTTAAGGATTTTGTCTTTGTTTTGGGTGTCTAGCATTTTAACTATGATGTGGCATGGAGAGTTTCTTTTCTGACCTTGTGTGTTTGGAGTTCTATGTGTTTCTTGTCTTTGTATTGGTTTGTCTTTTTTTAGTTTGGGGAAATTTTCATCTATTATTCTGCTGAATATCTGTTCAATACCATTCTCTTGGGATTCGTCTCCTTCCTCTATTCCTATGATGAGGAGATTTGATTTTTTTATAGTGTCCCACAGTTCCTGGTTATTCCACTTTTGTGTATTTTTAAATTTTTCATAATCTTTACTTGAGGTTTTTAGTTGTTCTGTGTTATCTTCCAGGTCTGATATTCTTTGTTCTGCTTCCTTCATTCTGCTTCTGAGGCATTTTCCATTCCTTTCCTCTTGAATGGATGAGTGTTTGATTTCCTTTTTCATTTCCTCTTCTGATTTCTTTAGTATTTCTACTTCCTTTTGGAGCTTCTCAATATCTTCCTGTAGCTCTTTGCTTCACTGTTTTGTTTCCTTATCTTTTCCAGCATGGGATATTTTCAGTGCTTCCACTTCCCTCCAGAGTTTGTCATTCTCTCTCTCTATGTCCTTTTTGAGTTCTTCTTTCTCTTTTCTTAATTCTTTGATTTGCTCTTTATAATCTTGTACTTCTTTAAGTATGTTCACAGTTGTGTTTCTGATATCTGTGTCCCGGGCCATTCCAGGGGTATCCCACTGTAGGAATCTTACACAGGGTTGGTAGAGCTTGGTGTGGGATTATCCTGCACCTTTCCCATGTTGTCGCCTCTTCATGTCCCTGGCATATGGGCTTCTCCTTGCCTGTATTCCAATGTGAATCCCAAATGCCTCTTCACTGTGTTGAATGCTTGCTTTACTTGCCTCCTTCAGATGCCTTCGTTGATTGTTTGATTGATTTGTTTTTCTCCTTGTTTATGGAGTGTTGACTTCTCTAAGCTGTAGGCTTTCTATTGGAAGTCCAAGTCACTCTTCCCTTTTTGTTCTGCAGATTCTCCAAAGAATCCACTTGGACACTCCTTTCTTTGGTAATCCTAGTTGGTGGGGGGGGGAGGTTGGGGAGTATTTTTGGGTGGGGGTGTGTGGGCTGGAGTGGTGGGGGTAGGGGTGTGAGGGTGGGGTGGTGGGATTTTTAGGGTGTGGGGGGTTAGGGATGGGGGAGCTAGGGGGTTGAGAATGTGGCAGGGTTGGGGAGGGTGGGGGTGGGGGGGTGAAGGTGGGGGGATGTTGGGTGTGCTCTTTAGCCTGTGTCCCAGTACCTGTGCTTCAGGTGGTTTTGGGAGATCCCTGATCTCAAGACTCACACAAACCCACATTTTATACCAGCTGGGAGGACAACTCCACCCCCACAGCCACAAAAGCCAATCAAACCAAAGACAACTAAATTAAATCAAACAACAATCTGCCTTGCTGAAGCACCCAGCTCCCACCCGTGCTTCAGGTGGTATTGGGAGATCCCCATCTCAAGACTCACACAAACCCACCTTTTATACCAGCTGGGAGGACAACTCCACCCCCACAGCCACAAAAGCCAATCAAGCCAAGGACAACTAAATTAAATCAAACAACAATCTGCATTGCTGAAGCACCCAGCTCCAACCTGTGCTTCAGGTGGTCTTGGGAGATCCCCCTCTAGTGTTTAAAAATGTTTTGTGGTATGATATTCTTGTCTCCCAGTTAACATTCTTACCAGAGTTTGTTTGTAAGAATGAAAACATTTTCCATTCTGTAATTCTGTCTTGGCCTTTGCTCAGGTTTCATTTTTACCATCAATGAATAGCAAGGTTAATTTAGGGGTAGGCCTAAGATAAATACACAATCACTGGAGCAGAAAAGATATTTCTAATTGTGTCAGGGTTTGCTACACATATATAAACAAAAGAGAATATGCACATGTCTCTAAATTGTTATATAAAAAGCATAAACATTCAAATAAGCATGGTATGCTTGATACACTTTTTTCCATAAGAACTGGCTCTTGACCTTGAGCATACAGAAGTACTCTGTAGTGGAACATAGGAAGTAAAGCATTTGAGGTACAAAATGGTTCTATAATGTTAAAAACTTAGATTCTTTTTTAATCAGAGAAAATTTGCTGAAATGGAATACATTTTAGTATCTCAATATGTTTGTGTGTAAAAGATGTATCATGGTATAGATTATCAGTTAAAAGAAGGTAGTGGTTTGCAGAGGCTATGAAGGACATTTATGATTGCAAGAAGGAAAAAAAAACATCTTTGTATGATAACGTTACAATAACTAGGAAGCATAGAATGTGATTTATGTGTTAAATATCATGTAATGGTTGTATCAACAATCTTAATGTAATTTTAAATCTTCCCAATACATTTTATGTGAAAGTATTATAGTCAGGTGCTCAATGTGTAGTAGCACTTAATAAATATTTGTTCTCTGGATGAGAAAAATGTGCCTCAGTAAGCTGTTTGGTAAGTGAAGGAACTTATATTCTTACCTGGTTCTTGATTTTCAAAGCCCAAGCTCTCTTAGTTCCTTTGGTTTCTGTTTTGAGCATTTTGTTAAAGCCAGAACACTGGATGCTGCATAAATCATTAAGTTGAATATTATGCTGATTCATGTTTATTCATGAATAAATAAGATTCAGAAAATTTAGAGTTTTTAAGAAATTACCAAGTTTTGGTTTCAGTATGAAATATTGCTCATAGACTAATACTTTGAGTGCCTGGTCTCCACCTTGTAGCATTATTTGGGAGATTCTGGGAACTTAGGAAGTGGGCTGTATCTACAGGAAGTCTAGGAGTATGGGAAGATTTTGAGCCAGTCAATTACTTTGTCCCTTCCTGTCTTGTCTTGCGTGGTTCCTGTACAGTAAGAACTGAAGGATAAAAAAAAAAAAAGACTGAGAGAAAGATGCAGGACAGTTTTGGTAGAATGCACGATCTGGGGTGGGTTGGGGTGGGAGGAAGGGAAAGGGGGAATATGCCTGAAATGAATAAAAAACAATTAAAAAAAAAGAAAAATGATGTCTGACACAAAACACCAATAAAAAAAGAGAACTGAAGGATAAATTCTGGCATGTTCTCCTGCCCAAGTGTACGGAGTCAACTAACCAAAGACTGCCTATCTAAAGTTGTGAGTCAAATATCTTCTTATTACTTTTTTGTGACTGTGACTTAATGCCTGGATTACTCCAAAAATTGTATCAAGATTGAGGCTGTTATGACTAAAAGTGGCTGTAGGAGTCTTGAACTTTCAGAACTGGTTTTTTGAGAAGAATTTAGAAGAATATGGGATGGATGTTAGGGAAGGCCTAGAATGTAAGAAGCTGAGCTTAAGAGGAAATTCTAGTGGGAGCACAGAAGGCCAGACTCCTATGAGATATACAGATAATAAAGACAGCACACATGAGTTTGCAGATGCCAACAAGAACCATCCTGGGAATTGCATTGGAGGCTATTCATGTTATATTCTTGCAAAGTATTTATCTATATTTTGTTTGTGTCTTGAATCATTGAATGAAGCAGAAGTTAAAAATAATGAATGAGGGCTGGAGAGATAGCCTAGCGGTTAAGAGCACCGACTGCTCTTACAGAGGACCCGGGTTCGATCCCCAGCACCCACATGGTGGCTAAGAACCATCTGTAACTCCAATTCCAGGAGAACTCCAGTTCCAGGGGAATCCGACACCCTCTTCTGACCTCCGCGGCATTGCACAACACGGGTGCACACACCTGCATGCAGACAGTGCATTCATACACATATAGAAATAAATAAATACATAAATAAATAAATAGATAAATAAAAATAAAAAAAAGATGATGAATGAATTCATTTGGCAGAGAAAATTTCAAAGTAACATAGCATTTATGGTAAAAAAAAGCTGGACACTTTTAGGTAAGTTTTTAAAGAGAAACGGATGATGATCCAATAGTAGCTACACAGTAAATCCAGTGGACATTGAAAGGTTGCCTACACTCATTTTTTTTGTTCATCACTCAACTCTCTTATATTTCACTCTAGAATCTCTATTTCTGCAGAAATCATGGGGAAGGGAATGTTTCCATTATAAGCCAAGGAGAAATTTATTTGAGAAAGTATTCCTGTTTCAAGGTCCAAAAATACACCACACATGCATGCACTCAAGGACACTCAAATAGATATGTATTTAAGAAGATATATCTGAAATCTTTCCATATTTAATTATTTTGCTGTGATTTTCATTAAATAATGGTAATTCATAAAATTATTTAGAATTAGAGTTATAAAATACTGCAGTCAGCCACAGTATATTTTGGCACAGCAGGGAACTATCACTTAGTAAAATAGACAAACCTTTAAAATTTAATACATCACTTTAAGTGTGGTAATGATCATCCCCCAAACATGAGAACAATTCTAATTTCTTTCCAAATCATTGTTAATAAGTTTTTCTGATCTCTAGGAAAGATGGGATAAATCAGCTTCATATAACTTAGAATAAAATGTGAGAACAGACTTGATTTCACTGGGGTTTCATTCAATCCTACAAATGCATCAACTCTAACATGAGCTGGACATTCTAGGCAGGAACAGCAGGCAAATAAGAGAAGAGTGACTTGTAATGTCTAGTAGTTATTGCTCTGGGAAGCACTGGCTGCAAAGTTGAGCCTGGAGCCTGGAAGTTTTTACATACTAAAGCCATATATACAAGTCATGGCCAGATTTTCAGACTATGACTGAAAATATGGAATCGAGTTTATAGATACCTCTCCTGAAGAAACAAATTAAGATTGAATTATCTGTAATTAAAAGTCAGCAGAAATCACTCTAGACATCTTATTTTTCATAGACATTTATAATATCATTCATTGGTGATTATTAGCTCTGAAAGTTGTAGTGTTGTATATGAGTCATAAAAGCACATACTTTCCATTAAAGTCCATTATAAGCAATATTGTATGATTTATATTAGAAACTTCTACTAAAGTACTTCTTTGTAAATAAAGATATGGTTTGCCTATCATACAATTATAACTTGGAATATTGTGGAGAAGTCCATTTATTCATTTATAATCCTAGCCCTTGGAAGGATTAGGCACGTGGATTGACAAAGGTTCAAGGTAAGTTTGTTTCAGTTTGATCTACAGACTGCCAGACCAGTTGAGGCTGCAAAGAGAGACACTGTCTCAAAAATATACAATTTCCCCTTTGTGCTATGAAAATGTATATGCAGTCTTTTATACTTTACATTGCATCACCAACTTCCGTTCTCAGACACTAATCACATAATGTCAAGTTTTTGTTCTTGTTACTTTTGTTGACATTTTTATACATGTGATATGAAGGGCAAAAATTTGTTTGGATTTGAAAGATGCAGGAGAATAATCTATAAATTCTATAACTTAAATCTGTCATTCTCCTAGTAGAGATGAATACTGATAGTCTACAACGAATATCCTGTGAGCTTTGCCATTAGATAACAAGAAACTATTGTGCAGAATATTTTCCTTGAAGATAAGAACCAATAGCTAGTTTAAAAGCTGCCCATGCTGGGGCTGGAGAGATAGCCTAGTGGTTAAGAGCACCGACTGCTCTTTCAGAGGACCCGGGTTTGATCGCCAGCACCCACATGGCGGCTAAGAACCATCTGTAACTCCAATTCCAGGAGAACTCCAGTTCCAGGGGAATCCGAGACCCTCTTCTGACCTCCGCGGCATTGCACGATACGGGTGCACAAACCTACATGCAGACAGTACATTCATACACATACAAAAATAAATTAAAAAAATTAAAAAAGCTGCCCATACTGTTTCTATTATTATTATTATTATTATTATTATTATTATCATTATTATTTGTATAATTGTAATGCCTGCAAGTATGTAAGTGTATCCATGTCATAGAGTGCCTGTGGAGATCAGGGGAGGGCATTGGATATCATGGAACTTGAGTTATAAATGGTTGTAAGCTGTCATGTGGATGTTGAGATCTGCAAGAACAGGCAGTGCTCTCACCACTGAGACATATCTGCAGTCCCCATAATGTTTAAAAATATTTGTATTTTTTATTGAATACTGTATTCTTTCCCTTTTTTCTTTTTTATAAAATATTTTATTGATGTTTTCTTTATTTCATACATTATTTCTTAGCCCAATTTAGACACATTCCCTTTTCATGTCCCCCACCCCACCCCAGTTCATGCACTCTGCCATACATGTCTTGTATCTTTTTCTCAGTCTTTTTAAAATTTTTCTCTGCAAAGGTTTATTGTTTTGGGAGAAGTTATCTGTTTTAGTCAGTTCTTTGACCCAGTCCTTTTGTCGTTGTTGTTCCCTCCCATTTGTATTGCTCCAAAATATGCATATATATATATATATATATATGTGTGTGTGTGTGTGTGTGTGTGTGTGTGTGTGTGTGTGTGTGACATATATACCAAAATTATGACTTCTGTAATTAAGCTGTATGTTAATTCAAAAATACGTTTTGGAGTTTACATCTTCCCTTTAATTTTATCTTACTCTAAAATACCCTCCACCCATATACCATAATTACAAAGTCTGGAATTAAATTCTAAGTTAATTCTAGAGCCGATTAAGGAATTCACATTATAACAGCACAGTTGCCTTCAGATAAAAAGAAATATAACATTAACTATGCTCAGCTTGCCTTTCAACTAGGGATTTGGTGCTGGCATCCAAAAATGAGGGATACCATTCATTATTTGTTTTTCTGGGACTGTGTTACTTCACTTAGTATAATGGCTTTGAGTTCCATCTATTTACCTGCAAAGTTCATGATGTCATCCTTCTTTAGTGCTGCATAGAATTTCATTGTGTACATGTACCATATTTTCTTTATCCACTCATAGGTTAAGAGACACTTGGTTTGGCTGCAGTTCTTTGCTATTTTGAAGATGGCTACAATAAACACAGATGTGCAGATATGACTGCCATAGGATGAGTCTTGTGGGTACATACCTAGGAGTGGTATGACTGGGTCAGGTGGAAGGCTCATTTTCAGTTTTGTAAGAGTTCTCCACCCTGCTTTCCACAAGGGTTGCAGGAGTTTGGATTCCCACCATCAGTTGATGAGTGTTCCCTTTTCCTCACAACCTATCTGGCCTTTGGTAATCTTTTTCTTTCTTTTTTAATAAACATTTTTATTGAAGTTATGTGCATTTCATACATCATTTCTCAGTCCGATCCAGACTCATCTTGTCTTCCATGCCCCCCACCCCACCCAAGATCATGTGCCCTGCCATCCCTGCCCTTTATCTTTTTCTGATTCTTTTCAAAGTCTTTTCAAAGCAGAGGATTATTGTCCTTGGAGGAATTTTACTGTTTTAGTCAATTCCCTGTCCCTGTTCCTCTGCTCTTGTTCCATCCAATGTATATCACTTCAACATATACATACATGTACATCACATCTATACTAAAATTATATCATCTGTAAACAAACTGTCATTTCCATATCATATTTCAGGATTCTCATTTTTCTTTTTTTAATTTATATTACTCTAAAATATGCCTACTTACCCTCCACCAATATACCAAGATTACAAAGTCTAAAAATAAGTGGTGGGTTAATTCTAGAGCCTGTTAAGGGATTTACATTATCAGAGCTTCAGGGAAAGGGGTATATTACGTTGATGTTGCTCAGTTTGCCTTACAACTCAGTGCTTTGTGCTAGCATCCACAAATGTGCGATACCATTCATCTTTTGCTTTACTGGGACTTTGTTACTTCACTTAGCATAATTTCCTCTAGTTCCATCCATTTACCTGCAAAGTTCATGATGCCATCTTTCTTTAATGATGCATAAAATTCCACTGTGTAGATGTACCACATTTTCTCTATCCACTCATTGGTTGAGGGACATTTATGTTGGTTTCAGCTCTTCCCTATTGTGGAGAGAGGTGCAATGAACATGGCTGTGCATGTATCTCTGGGCTAGGATGAGTCTTTTGTGTATATACCCGAGTGGTATGGCTAGGTCACATGGTAATCTCATCTTGAGTCTCTTCAGAGTTCTCCATACTGCTTTCCATAGTGGTTATATGAGTTTACATTCCCACCAGCAGTGGATGAGTGTTCCCCTTTCTCCACAACCTCTCCAACATTTGGTATCATTTTGCTATATTAATTTTTTCGGTCCATGAGCATAGGAGGTCTTTCCATCTTCTAATGTCTTATTCAATCTCCTTCTCCAGGGGTTTAAAATTTTTTATTGTAGAGATCTTTGGTGTCTTTGGTTAGGTTTGTTCCCAGGTATTTTATTGTTTTTGATGCTATTTTGAGTGGGAAGTTCTCCTTATATTCCTTCTTCAGTTGCTTGTTCTTGGTGTAAAGAAATGCTACTGATTTTCATAATTTTGTATCCTGAAACTTTACTGAAAGTCTTGATCATTTGTAGAATGTTTCTGTTTCTTTCACTGTACAGAAACTCTTGAGTTTAGTATAGTACCATTGTCAACTGTTGACCTTATTTTTTGTGCAGTTGCTGTCTGATTTAGAAAGCCTTCTTCTCCCTATGTTTTGTAGGTTACTATCAAGGTTTTCTTCTATCATTTTCAGAGTTTTGGGTTTTACATTGAGGTATTTGATCCATTTGGAGTTGATTTTTGACATGGTGAGAGGTAGGGGTTTAGGATTATTCTTCTACAAATTGTGATTCAGTTTTGCCAGCAACATTTGCTAAAGATGCTATCTTTACTCCATTGAGTTTTCTTGGACCCTTTGGAGAATATGTGATAGCTGAATTGGATGTGCTCAGGTTCGGATCCTCAGTTTTGTTTCAATGATCTACTGGTCTGTTTTTGTGCCAATACCAGGCTGCTTTATGAGTATAGCCCTATAATATACTTTGAAGTCTGGTATGGAAATCCACCCTGTATTGCTCATTTTGCTCAGGGGTGCTTTGGCTATCTGGGGTCTTTGTTTTTCCATATGAGCTTTAGGATGTTTTTTCTAGGTCTGTGAAGAAGCTCATGAGGATTCTAATTGGTATTTCATTGAATTTGTATATTACTTTGGGCAGGATGGTCATGTTTACTATATTGATTCTTCCAATCCATGAACATGGGAGGTCCTTCCATCTTCTAGTATTTCTCTCAATATCCTTTCTGAGGGATTTAAAATTGTCTTTGTATAGGTTTTTGGTGTGCTTGGTCAGGTTTGTTCCTAGAACGTTTATTTTTGGAGGCTATTGTGGAGGGGGAAAGTCTCCTTGTCTTCCTTCTCCAATTGCTTGTTATTGGCATAAAGAAGGCTACTGATTTGTCTAAATTAATTTTGTATCCCACCACTTTGCTGAAGCTGTTGATGATTTCTAGGAATTTTCTGGTGAAGTTTTTGGCATCCCTTATTTAAACTATCATGTCACATGCAAAAAGGGATAGTTTGACTTCCTCTTTTCCAACTAGTACTCTAATTTCCTTTTCTTGTCTTGTTGCTCTTGTGAACATTTCAAGCACCATATTGAAACAATAGGGACTGGGGAGAGACTTGCCAGGTTCCTGACTTTAAGGGGAACACTTCTAGTTTTTCCTCATTTAGGATAATGCTGGCTGTGTGTTTGTTGTATATGGCTTTAATTGTGTTGAGGAATGTGCCCACAAGTCCAATTCCCTCCAGTAATTTAAACACAAATGCATCCTGGATTTTGTAGAAGGCTTCTTGTACATCAAATGAGATGACTGTGTGCTTTCTTGTCTTTCAGTCCATTTATGTGCTTTATGATGTTTATTGATTTACATATATTGAACCATCCCTGAATCTCTGGCATGAATCCAGCTTGGTCATGTTGGATTACTATCTTTTTGATATGTACCTGTATGCCATTTGGAAGTATTTTGTTGAGAATTTTTGCATCTATGTTCATTAAAGTAATGGGTCTATAGTTTTCTTTTTTGGTTGTATCTTGGTCTGGTTTTGGTATTAGAGTGATGTTGGCTTCATGGAAGGAATTTGGGAGATTTTCTTCTGTTTCTATTCTCTTGAATAGTTTGAGTAGTAGGGGCTGTAGGTCTTCTTTAAATGTCTTAAAGAATTCTGCCATGAATCCATCCAGACCTAGGCTTTTTTTACTTGGGAGGTTTTTTTTAATTACAGTTTAAATTTCCTCCTTTATTATGGGTCTATTTAAACTGTTTATCTCTTCCTGGTTAAGTCTTGGTGGATTCCATGATGTCAGGTATTCATCCATTTCTCTTGGGTATTCAAATTTAGTAGAGTATAGGTTTTTGAAGTATTCCCATATGATTGTCTGAATCTTTTCACTATCTGTTGTGGTGTTTCCCTTTTCATCTCTAATTTGGTCAAATTGGAATTGCTCTTTCCTTCTTTTAGTCAGTTGGACTAGACATCTATCTGCCCTGTTTGTACTTTCAAAGAACCACCTCTTGGATTCATTTATTTTTTTCTATTGTTCTCTTGTTTCTTTGATTTTTGTTATTTCTTCCTGTCTGCTGGGGTTAGGATCTGCCTCTGAAGTGTTTTTAGTTGCAGTGTTAAGTCATTTATTTGTGATCTTTCTGTTTTCTTAATGTAGGCACTTAGGCCTATCAATTTCCCTCTTAGGACTGCTTCTAAGGTATCCCATAAGTTTTGCTGTGTTGTATCATCCCTTTCATTTAGTGCCAGAAATGCTTTTACTTCTTTCCTTATTTCTCCTCTGACCCATTCATTATTCAGTAGTGTTTTGTTTAGTCTCCATGTATTCTTGTAGGTAATAGAGGTCTTTCTGGTGTTGATATTAAATTTTATTGCACTGTGGTCTGATAAGATGCATGAAATTGCTTCAATTTTTTGTATTTGCTGAGGTTTGCTCTGTGTCCCAGTATATCATTGATTTTGAGGACTGTTCCTTGGGGGTGCTGAGTAGAAAGTATTCTTTGGTGTTTGGGTGGAATATTTGGTAGATGTCTGTTAGTTCCATTTATTGTATCATATTGTTCATTTCAGATATCTCTCTCTTTATTCTTTGTCCAGTTGGCCTGTCCAATGGGCTCAGTGGGGTATTGAAGTTTCCCAATGTTAGTGTGCTGGGATTGATCTGTGCCTTGAAGTCCTACAGGATTGTGTTATGAAGTTTGTTGCACCACTCTTTGGTGTATATATATATTTATGATTGTGAGATCTTCATGGTTGATTGATCCTTTGAAAAGGATGTGGTGACCTGCTTCATCTCTTCTGATTAGTTTTACTTTGAAATATGTATTTCCTGATATTAAAATAGCAGCTCCTGGTTGCTTTTGGTACCATTTGGTTGAAATATTTTTTCCATCCTTTCACCTTAAGATGGTGCTTGTCTTTGAAGGTGAGGTGTGTTTCTTGTAGACAGCAGAAAGATGGATTCAGTTTCTTAATCCATTATCTCAGTCTGTGTCTCTTGATTGGGGAGTTTAGGCCATTAATATTTAGGTTAATATTGAGAGATGTATATTGCTTCCCTTTGGTTTATTTTCTGTTTGTATTTAAAATTTTTTAAATTATTTATTATTTTTTATGTGTATGAGTGTACTGTCTGCATGTAGGTTGGTACACCCGTGTCCTGCAATGCTGCTGAGGTCAGAGAGGGCTTTGGATTCCCCTGGAACTGGAGGTAAAGATGGTTCTTAGCTGCCATGTGGGTGCTGGGAATCGAATCTGGGTCCTCTGCAAAAGCACTTGGCGCTCTTAGCTGCTGAGCCATCTCTCCAGCCTCTGTTTCCATTTTTGGTCTATGTTTGTATATCTGGGTTTATATTTCTCTCTCTGTGACATTAATTACTCTCTTTTCTAGGGGATCTGTCCTCTGAACTGCTTCAAGTATTTTCTGGATGGTTGGTTTTCTAGTCATGTATTCTTTCATCTTGTTTATGTCATGGAATATTTTCCATTCATCTTCGATTGTAAGATTGTATTTGACATTTTTACTGGGTAGAGTAACCTGGGTTGGCATCTGTAGTCATTTAGTACTGGAAATACTTTGGTCCAATTTTTTCTGGCTTTCATCATTTCATTGAAAAGTCAGCTATAATTCTGATGAGTTTTCCTTTATCTGTAACTTGTTGTTTTTCTCATGTGGCTTTCAGTATTCTGTCTTGGCTTTGAGTATCTAGAGTTTTGATTATGTTATGGCATTGGGAGTGTCTTTTCTGATCATGTCCATTTGGTGTTCTATGTGCTTCTTGTATTTGTATGGGTGTGTGTTTTTTTTTTTTTTTCAATTTGTGGAAATTTACTTCTGTAATTCTGCTGAAGATCTGGTCCATAACATTATCCTGGGATTATTCTCCTTTGTCTATAAGTATGATGTGGAAGGGTGTGGTCTCTTCATGGTGTCCCACATTTCCACACACACATTGCGCATGCGTGTGTGTGTGTGTTTAATTTTTCATAGTCTTTGATTGAGCTTTTCAGTTCTTCTATGTTATCTTCTAGGGTTGATATTCTATTTTGTGCTTCGTCCTTTCTGTTACTGTGGCTTTCTCTTGCCCTTCCCTATTGACTGGGTTCAATTTCCTCTTTCATTTTAGCCTGAGATTTCTTTAGTATTTCCATTTCCTTCCAAAGTTGAGCATTCTCTCCTTTTAGGTTTTTGGTTTCCTTTTTCATTTCAGCCTGAGACTTTTACAGCGTTTCCATTTCCTCCCAGATTTGGTCATTCTCTCATGTCAGATCATTGATTTCCTTGAGTATATCTATGATTGTTCTTTTAAGATCTGTGTCCTGGGTTACCTCCAGAAAGATCTCATTATTGGAGTTTGATATAAGACTGATGGATTTTGGTGGAGGTTTCTTCTTTGCTTTTCCCATGTTGTTGTTTTTTCTTTGTGCTTTTGGCATGTGGATATGATTCATTGTGTTTGTAATCTGATGCAAATTCAAGTGTTTCTTCATTGCAATGTAGGCCTGTTCCTCTAGTTTGACTGGGGAGGGGGGTGATTTGGCCCAAGTGCTGGTAACCTGACTGCTGCCTCAGTTTTCCTGAAGACCCGAGCTCCCAGCAAGTTGGTCCAGCTCTTAACCGGCCTGTAGCAGAAGCTGAGCAGCCCAGAAATCTTAAAAGAACTATCATAAACATAATCAAAGAACTTAAGGAATTTAAAGAACACACAAACACTGTAGCAGCTCAAGTGCCCTTCAATCGACAAGTGGATAAAGATAATGTGGTACATCTACACCATGGAGTTCTATGCAGCAGCAAAAAAGAAGATGCCATGAATTTTGCAGGTAAATAGATGGAACTAGAAACCAGTATGCTAAGTGAAGTAACACAGTCCCAGAAAACAAACAGTGAATGGTATCTCTCATTTGTGGATGCTAGCATCAAATCTCTGTTTGCAAATCAAATAGAGAAAAGTTAAGGTTATATTACTTTTTATCTGAAAACAACTGTGCTGTTATAAGGTGAGTCCCTTAACAGAATCTAGAATTAACCTACCACTTATTTTCAAACTTTGGAATTTTGGTAAATGGGTGGAAGGCATGAGTATTAGAGTAACCTAATGCATGAACTTGGGTGGGGTGGGGGGCATGGAAAGGGTAATGAGTCTAAATTGGACTGAGAAATGTTGTTTGAAATTCACAAAATTGGGGCTGGAGAGATGGCCTAGTGGTTAAGAGCGCCAACTGCTCTTGCAGAGGACCTGGGTTCGATCCCCAGCACCCACATGGTGGCCAAGAACCATCTGAAACTCCAATTCCGGGAGAACTCCAGTTCCAGGGGAATCAGACACCCTCTTCTGACCTCCTCGGCATTGCACGACATGGGTGCACAAACTTGCATGCAGACAGTACATTCATACACATACAGAAATAAATAAAATTAATAAAAAATTAAAAAAAAGAAATGCACAAAATTTTAATAAAAATGTTAAAAAATGGGGAAAAGAAAAAAACACACAAACAAAAAAGCTAAAAGAAGCTAGGGATAAACTAAAGTAAGACAATGACAATCTTCAGGATGAATTGACAAAATATATGGAAATACCGAGAAAACTTGAGCTGGAATGAAAAACAAAATGGAACACTCAATCAGCCATAGGGAAGGGACAGGAAAAAACCTCAGTAACAGAATGAGCGAAGTAGAAAATAGAATATCAAGACTGGAAGATAGCATGGATTAATTGGAATGCTCAAACAAAGATTATGAAAAATTAAAAAAAAACAGGAGTAGAATAATCAGGAAATGTGTGACACCATGAAAATACAAAATGTACAATTCATAAGTATAGAAGAAGGAGAAGAATCTAAGGATAAGACCAGATTTACAACAGGATTATAGAAGAAAATTTCAAATTGAGTAAAACATACCCATACAAATACAAGAAACACATAGAACACCAAATAGACAGGACCAGAAAAGAAATTCCCCATGCCATATCATAGTAAAAGCATTAGATCCTCAAAAAAAAAAAAAAAAAAAAAAAAAAAAAAAAGAGACAATACTGAAAGCTATAAGAAAAACAAGTCACATATAAAGGAAAACTCATTAGAATTAGGTGACTTTTCAATGCAAACGATGAAAACCAGAAGAGATTGGACTATAGACCAACCCAGAATACACAAAACTGGTGCAATGAACTTCATAAACACAATTCTACAAAAGTATAAGGCACAGATTAATTCCAACACATTAATAGTAGGGGATTTCAGTACACCACTGTATCCATTAAACAGGTCAACCAGACAAATAATAAACAGAGAGATATTGAACTGAGCAATATGATACACCAAATGGACCTAACAGACATCTACCAAATATTCCCCGCCCAAGAAGCAAAGAATATACTTTCTGTTTAGCACCCATGGAACATTCTCCATATACTGAGACACAGAACCAACTTCAACAAATACAAAAAATTGGTATAATTCCATGCATTATATCAGAATACAATGCCATAAATCTTAATTTCAACACCAGAAGAATGTCTAGTAACTACAAGAACTCATGGAAATTAAACTACACTCCTGAGTAATGAATGGGTAAAAGGAGAAATTAAGAAAGAAAGAAATATATTTCTGGAATTAAATGAAATGAAATGGACACTACAGCACAGCCAAATTTACGGGACACTTTAAAAGTAGCCCTAAGAGGGAAATTTATCATTCTAAGTGCCTACCTTAAAAACAAAAAACAAAGCCAAGCATGATGGTGCACACCTTTAAACCTAGCACTTGGGAGGCAGAGGCAGGTGGATCTTTGTGATTTCAAGGCCAGCCTGGTCTACGAGTGAGTTCCAGGACAGCTGGAGCTACAGGGAGACCCTGTGTCAAAAATACCAAAAACGAAAAAACAAACAAAACAAAAACAAAAACAAAAACAAGCAAAAAAAAAAAAAAAAAAAAAAAAAAAAAAAAAAAAAAAAAAAAAAAAAAAAAAAAACAAAAAAAAAAAAAAACCAGAAAGATCAGAAATAAAGGAGCTAACACTAAAATACAAAACACTTGAGAGACAATAACAAATAAACCCTAAACTCAAAGACAAGAAGAAATAACAAAAACAGAGCAGAGATGAATGAAATAGAAACAAAGAAAATAATTAAAAGAATCAATGAGACCAAGAACTGTTTTTTGAAGGGTCAACAAAATGGACAGACCATTAGCCCATTTAACCAAAAATAAAGGAAGACCAACTCCAAATCAACAAAACTAGAGAGGAAAAGGGAAACATCATAACAGATAACAAAAAATTCCAGAATATTATACAGGAATACATTAAAAACCTATACTCTATTAAAGTTGAAAACCTTAGAGAAATGGATCAATATCTGAAATCATTGGAATCACCAAAGCTTAACCAAGAAGAGATCAACAGCATTAACAAACACATAATTTATAAAGAACTTGAAAGAGTAATACAAATTCTCCCAAATGAAAAAAGCCCAGGCACAGATGGATTTATAGCAGAATTCTACCAGATATTAAAGAGTACCTACGATCATTATTATTTAAGTTATTCAAAAGGATAGAAAGAGAGAGAGATCTGCTAAATTCCTTCTATGAAGCCAGTATCACTCTAATACCCAAACCAGGCAAACATACAATGAAAAATGAAAACTGTTTACCTTTATCCTTAACAAATATAGATTCAACCAAATACGTGGAAACTGCATACAGGCACACATCAAAAAGGTTACCCACCATTATCTAAATCTAGTCAGATTTATTCTAGAGATGAAGGGATGGTTCAAGGCATACAAATGGACTCAAAGTTTATCTATCTATCTATCCGTCTATCTACATATATTCATACATATGTATATATATATATATATATATATATATGTTCATCTCAATTGACACAGAAAAGGCCTTTGATAAAATTCAACATTTCCTTATGTTTAAAGCATTAAAGGGAATTTGACTGGAGAGAACATTCCTCAACATAATTAAAGCTATATACAGCAAACCCACACCCAACATCATTCTAAAGGGAGGAAAAATTAGAAGAATTCCACTTGAAGTTAGGAACCTGGCAAGGCTGTCACTATTTCCACTCCTTTTCAGAATAGTGTTGAAACTATTCCTAGAGCAATAAGAGAAGAGAAAGAAATTAAAGGAGTATTAATTGCAAAAGAGCAGGTCAAATTATCCCTTTTTACAAATGACATGATATTAAGGGATGCCAAAAGGGGGGGGGAAAAACAAAAGAAAAAGAAAATGCCAAAAAAACTAAACCGCAAAAAAACCAGGCAAACGAGGTGGGACCCAAGCGAGCACCTAAGTAACCAAATGGCCAACCAAAAAAAAGGCACCAGACGAACGCGAAAGGCCAAAGAGAAGCAGGAGAGACACAACAAGCAGAAAAGAACGACACGGAGGCAGTGAAAACATAAAAAGAAAAAAAAAAAAAGACCAAGCAAAAAAAAAAAAAAAAAAAAAAAAAAAAAAAAAAAAAAAAAAAAAAAAAAAAAAAAAAAAAAAAAAAAAAAAGAGAAAAGAAAAAAGAAACCAAAGAAAGCAAAGGCCACCAAAAAGAAGATCAAGAGCCAGAGCCGGATGTAAGAAAAAACCGCAAGCAAAGACAAGGACGGGTGAAATAAACAAAGAAAAACGAGGGGCAAAAGACACGGAAGAGGGGTAAAAGAAAAACACAAAACCAAAACGAAAACAGAGACAAAAAGGAAGACGGGGGGCAAGGGGGGAGGGGAGGAAGAGGGGGAGGAGAGGCAAAGCAAAAAAGAAAAAAGAAAAAAAAACAAAACAGAGAGCACAAAACACAGGAAGAGCGCAAGCAAAACAAAGAAAAAAAAGGGGAGGAGAAGGATAAGGAGGCGGACACCATAAAACACAACCGGACAGAAACGAGAAAGAACAAAACAAGAAGAGAAAAAAGAACAAAGGGAAAAAGACAAAAGAACAAAAGAAGAAGAAAAAAAAAAAAAAAAAAAAAAGCAGTCACAGGCAAAAGCAACGAGAAAACGAGTAGTAGACAACAGCCGGAAGGGAGAGAGCAACCAAAAGTAACAGCAAACAAGCGAGGAGAGCACCAAAAAAAGCGCAGAAAAGTGC
>VZQC01011677.1:681351-703851 GCA_009823505.1 Rhizomys pruinosus | reverse complement strand
TTTTTTAAAAAAGAACAAGGAGAAAAACAAAGAAGGAGAGAAAAAAGGAGGGAAAAAACGGGAGAAGGGGCGAAAAGGGGCGGAAGCGAAGGCCAAAAACAAACGCAGAAAAAAGACAGAAAACGGAAAGAAGAAAAAAGAAAAAAAAAGGATCTCAAATGGAATTAAGAAGGAAGCGACAAACAAAAAGAGAAAGAGAAGAAGGACAAAAAAAGAAAAGAGAAGCAAAAAAAAAAAGAAGACAAGAAAAAAAAACCAGAGACAGAGAGAAAAAAAAGGAGAAGAAAAAATAAAGAAAGGCGAAAGAAAGAGAGGGAGAAACAACGGAAAGAAGGGAGAGGGGTGAGAGCAAAGACGAAGAAGAGACGACAGAAAAAACAGGGAAACAAAAAGAAGGGAATAAAAGAAGGAAAGAAAAAAAAAGCCAAATACATGAGAAAAGCTCAAGAAAGAACCGAAGAAGAAGAGAAAGAAACCCGAGGCATAAAGAAACAAGTGCAAAAAAAAAGAAGAAAGCCAAAGAAACAAGAAACGCGAGAAACCAGAAGAAGTACAGCCGATAACAAAGAAGCAAGATGAAAGAAAGAATGAAGAAGGTGAATGAAAAAAAAAAGAAGACAGGAAGACACAAAACCAACCACAAGGCCAAACACCGAACACCAGCCAAGACCCAAAGAGCGACAAACGAGCCCAAGGAGGAATCCGCACAAGAAGAAAACAACAAGAACAAACAACAAGCAGGAAGAAGAGGAGAGAAAACAAAGAGCCGACACAGAAGCGGCAGACAGGACGCAAGGCCCGAGGCAAGAAAGAGAGAAGGACAGCAGGAGACGCCCGGGAGGGGACACGAGGGAGGGGAGCGGAAAAGAGAAACCAAGGGACAGAGCAAAAGAGGTCGGGAGGGGACAACAGGGGGAGGAAAAACAAAACAGAAAAAAGGAGACAAAGGAGAAATAAAAATAAATAAAAAAAAAAAAAAAAAAAATGCCAGACGAACAGGAGTCAACGGACCGAAAACAAAAAACAAAACCGAACCCAGCGCGGGGCGGCCAACCACAAACAACCAAAAAAACGCAGAGCAGCGGACAGAAAAGGACAAAGACGGAAGGGACGGAAGAAGGCAAAGAAAGACGTCAAAACCGAAAAACCACAAGAAAACAAACAAAAACAAAAAAGAGTACCAACAGCCACAGAAAGGAAACAGAACCGAAAGAGGGGCCAGCGAGAACAACACAAACCAAAGAAGAAAACGAGAAAAAGCGCAAGAGAGGGAAAGCAGGATGAGACGACCAGACAAAAACCCACGAAGCCACATGAGAAGAAAAGAGAAACTGACAGGAAAAGAACGAGCAAAAGCCAACCACCAAGACGAAAGAGAAGGGAGAAAAAAAAACACTGAAACCGGGACACAAGAGCAGGACAAAAAAGGAGAGAACGAAGAGAACCAGCAACAGGGCCAACCAAACAACGAACCAAACAAACAAAACGCGAAAAAGACCAAAGACCATCGGAAAAAAAGAAAAAAACAAAAATAAACAAAAAAAAAAAAAAAAAAACAGAAAAAGAAGAGAACAAAAAAAGAAGTCCAAAAGAGGAAGAGAGGAAAAGAAAGAAAAAGCGAGGCAGCCGCAGAGCAAATGAGCAAACAGGGGAAAAAAAAGGGGTAGGAATAGTGAGGAAAGAAAAGGGGAGATGAGAAGAGAATGGAAAGGGAGAACCGAACAGTCAGGGGGAATGCAACCCGGGAAAGGGGAAAAGAAGGACGAAGGAGGAGGCAAGAATAGGGGAAGGAGTGAAGCACCCGAGAAGAAACAGCCGGGAACGAAGAAAGCAAGCCGGGAAAAATAGAGGAAAGAAGAGAAACAGAGGAAGAGGAGAAAGGGAAACACAAAGACAAAACCGCCAAAGAAGAGAGAGCGAATGCAAAGCCAGTCCAAGCGGCAAAACAAAAAAAGCGGAGCACGCGTAACAAACAACAGAAAACAAAGCAAGCAAAGAACCACCGCTCAACATACAAAGAAACAAAAAGACAAGAACATAAACAAGACCAGCACAGACAAAAAACAGCACCGCACCAACAAAAAGAAACGGGGAGCAACAAGAACAGCAAAAGGAAAAAGAAAAAACCAAGACCCAAAGAAGAAAACGGAGAACACACCACGAGAAAATCAAGAAAGAAAAACAAAGAAAGAAAAGCCCAGAAGAAAAGGACGAGAGCACACAGGGAAAGACCACGAAAGGAGAGAGAAAAGGAAACTAAACAGGAAAAGGAAAAGCAAAACAGCAGACAAGAAAAAAAAAGAAAAAGATCAAGCTGAAGAAAAGAGAAGGCAGAAAGCCCACACCGAGAGAGCAAAGAAAAAGAGAGAAGAAAGGGAGAAAAGCAAAAAAGAAAAAAAGAAAAAAAAAAAAAAAAAAAAAAAAAAAAAAAAAAAAAAAAAAAAAAAAAAAAAAAAAAAAAAAAAAAAAAAAAAAAAAAAAAAAAAAAAAAAAAAAAAAAAAAAAAAAAAAAAAAAAACAGAAAGAAAGAAACAGAAGGAAGCAGCAGAGGGGGGGGTAGGGCAAGAAAGTGAAGAGAAAAAAAGAGAAAGCAAAAGAAAAAATGACACAGCGACACAGAAAAAAGAAAACGAAGAAAGAAAACAAGGAAGAAAAAAGAAGAAAACAAAAAGCAAAAGAAGAATAAAGAGAAAAAAAAAAACAAAAAACACAAAAAAAAAAAAAAGGAAAAAACCAAGAAACAAAAAAAAAAAGAAAACAGAAAGAAAAAAAAAAAAAAAAAAAAAAAAAAGCCGATGGAAACAAAAGAAGAAAACAGAAACAAAAACAAAAAAAAAAAAAAAAGAACCGNTTATAAACACAATTCTACAAAAGTATAAGGCACAGATTGACTTTCCAACTCATTTAATGTGGGGGATTTCAGTCACCCACTGACCTTTAAACAGTGTCAACCAGACAAATAATAACAGAGAGACGATCATGAACCGAGCAATATGATACACCCAAATGGAACCCCTAACAGACATCTACCAATATCTTCCACCGCCCGAAGAAGAGAATATATTTTTTTAGCACCCATGGAACATTCTCCATATACTGAGACACAGAACCAACTTCAACAAATAAAAAAATTTGGTTATAATTCCATTGCATTTATCAGAATACCAATGCCATAAATCTTAATTTCAACACCAGAAGAATGTCTAGTAACTACAAGAACTCATGGAAATTCAAACTACACTCCTGAGTAATGAATGGGTTAAAAGGGAAATTAGAACGAAAAGAAATATATTTCTGGAAATTAAATGAACATGAAATGGACACATACTGTCACAGGCCAAATTACGCGGGACCACTTTAAAAGTAGCCCAAGGGGAATTTACATTCTAAGTGCCTACCTTAAAAACAAAAACAAAGCCAAGCATGATGGTGCACACTCTTTAATCCTAGCCACTTGGAGCGCAGCGCAGTGGATCTTTGGATTTCAGGCCAGCCTGTTCTACGAGTGAGTTCCAGGACAAAGCTGGAGCTACCAGGGAGACCCTGTGCAAAAATACCAAAAAAACGAAAAAAAAAAACAAACAAAACAAAAACCAAAAACAACAAAACCAGCAAGCAAAAAAAAAAAAACCAGAAGATCACAAATAAGCGGGCTAACACAAAATACACAAACACTGGAGACACAAATATAACAAATAAAACCAAACTGAAAGACAAGAGAAATACAAAAACAGCACGAGATAACTGAAATCTAGAAACAAAGAAATAATATAAGCAATCAATGAGACCAAGAACTGTTTTTTGAAGGGTCAACAAAATGGACAGACCATTAGCCCATTACCCACAAATACAGGAAAGACCAACTCCCAAATCAACACAAACTAGAGCGGAATGAAAAAAGGGAAAAAATATCATAACAGCTAACAAAAAATTCCAGAATATTATACAGGACTAATTAAAAAACCTTTACTCTATTAAATTAAAACCTTTAGCGGAACATGGATCAATATCTGAAATCCATGGTAACACCAAAGCTTAACCAAGAGGGATCAACGCATACACAACAACATAATTTTAAAAAACATTGAAAAGAGCGTTCGTAAAAAAATATTCAAAATGAAAAAAAAGGCCCAGGCACAGATGGATTTATAGCAGAATTCTACCAGATCTTAAAGATACCTACGATCATTATTATTTAAGTTATCAAAAGGATAGAAAGAGAGAGAGCATCTGCTACAATTCCTCTATGAAGCCAGTATCACTTACATACCCACAACCAGGCAAAAACTATACAATGAAAAATGAAAACTGTTTACCTTTATCCTTAACAAATATAGATTCAACCAAATACGTTGGAAACTGGCATACAGGCCACCTCAAAAAGGTTACCCACCATTATCTAAATCTAGTCAGATTTATTCTAGAGATGAAGGGATGATTCAAGCATACAAATGCGACTCCAAGTATCTATCTTCTATCTCATCCGTCTATCTACATATATTATTACATATATTATTATATATTATATATATGTTCATCTCAACTGACACAGAAAATGCCTTTATGAATAAATTCAACATTTCCTTATGTTTAAAGCACTTAAAGGGAACGGAATTTGACTGGAGGGAGGAACATTCCTTCACATAATTAAAGCCATTCTACAGCAAACCCACCCCAACCTCATTCTAAGGTAGGAAAATTAGAAGAATTTCCCACTTGAATTAGTAGGAACCTGGCAAGGCTGTCACTATTTCCACTCCTTTTCAGAATTAGTGTTGAACCAACTCTTCTAGAGCACAATAAGACTAAGAAAAGACATTAAAAGAGTAGTATAATGCAAAAGCAGCAGGTCAACTTATCCTTTTTTACAGATGACATAATTAAGGTGCCAAAAATTCCATAGAAAACTCCGAGAGAAAATGATCACACTTTTCAGTAAGTGGCCGGATAAACTTTAACTACAAAAATAAGTAGCCTTTCTGTATCCCAATAGCATGCAATTGATGAAGGGGTACTGGAAGACTCCCATTCACAGTAGCCTCCAAAAAATATCTCAGAACAAGCCTGACAAAGACATTAAAGATCTCTACAATTTAAGTTTTAAATCCTTGAGGAAGGATATTGAGATAAGACAGCAGAAGATGAAGGAAAACTCCCATGCTCATGATTGAAAGCATTAATATAGTTACAAATGACCATCCCACCACCCATACTAATATATAGTTTTAATGCAATCCCAACCAAAACCCCCATTGGACTTTCTTCAGAGAATTAGGGGAAAAAAATCTCCAAAATTCACATGAAACACAAACAGACCCCAATTGCAAAAGCAAACTTGAGAATAAAGATTAATGCAGGAGGATTACCCTACTAGATTTCAAACTACATTACAGAGATCTAGTCATGAACCCTATCATGGTAGTGGCAAAAAGGCAGACCATAGATCAAAGAAAAAAATTGAAGACCCCAAACTTGAGAGTACCTGCAATTTCAGTTCCCTTGTATTTGACAACGGGGCCATACACACTCAATGGAGGAGGAAAACACCAGGATCTTCAGTAAAATGATGCTGGCCAAAAACTGATCACCACTTGTCAGAAGACTGAAAATCAAAACCTTTTATTTCACTTTGCACAAATGTCAACTCTAAATGGATCAAAGATCTCAATGTGAAACATAAAATGACCTGAAACTCTGAAATCAGACAGCAGTTATGCAGGAAAGAAGATGATCAATCAAGAAGTGGGGACCCTCATTAAACTAAAAAGCTCCGTTCATTGAAAAGACACAACCAAAGCGTGAAAACCCACAGAGTTGGAGGAGCTCTTCACCAGTGACCCATATGACAGAGTTCCTTCAACATCCACAGCATATAAATTACACAGAAAACAAAGGAACCAAGGAAACGATGACCAAATCAATAGATGGACTAAACGTCTCAAAAAGAGATTTCTTGAGAGAAGAAGTAAAAATGGCTAAAATATTCTTAAAAAGTGCTTTTTCAAACATCGTTAGTATTTAATGAACCACTTTCAGATTTCATCTTATCCCAGTAAGATCTGGTTATGATCAAGAAATGAAATAATTCTAAATGCTGATAGGTTTTGGGAAAGGGGAACACTCATTCACGCTGATGGAAAGCAAACTCCTACAATCCTTATGGAAAACAAAGTGGAGAACTCTTAAAAAAAAAAAAACCTTGCCGGGCGTGGTGGTGCACGCCTTTAATCCTTAGCATTTGGGAGGCAGACGGCTGATCCTTTGGAGTTCAAGACCAGCCTGGTCTACAGAGTGGTTCCCGGGACAGCTGGGGCTACAGGGCGACCCTTGTCTCAAAAAGACAAAAAAAAAAAAAACAAAAAAAAAAGCAAAAGCTATAGGAGACCCTTGTCTCGAAAACACACACACAAAAAAAGACTGAACACATGAGCCTACCATTGTTTTTGTTTTTTTTAAATGATACCACTGTTAGTGTCTTTTTTAAATTTTTATTTATTATTTCATATGTGTTCGAATGTTGTATTGTCTGCATGCAAGTCTGTGCACCCGTGACGTTGGCAATGCCGCGGAGTCAGAGGGTGTCGGACTCCCCTGGAAACTGGAGTTCTCCTGTTCATTGGAGTTTTCAGACGGCTCTCGGCTGCCATGTGGGTGCTGGGGATCGAAACCCGGGTCCTCTGCAAGAGCGGTCGGCCCTCTTAACCGCTAGGCCAACTCTCCAGCCCTTGAGCATACCATTTGAAACTAGTCATACCACTCCTGGGTATGTATCCAAAGGATTCACCTATTGCAGACATTGACCACCATGTTCATGACTTTATTCTTCACAATAGCGAAAGAGTTGGAAGTAACCTAAGTGTCACCAAACTGATGAGCGGATAATGAAAATGGAACGTTCTATGTAATGGTAAAGAAAATTGACATCATGAAATTTGCAGGTAAAAGGATGGGACTAGACGTAATTAGTTTGAGTGAGTAACAGTCTCAGAAAAAACAAAAGAGTTGGTGTTCCACCACTGTGGCTCCTAGTACCAAAGCCTTATGCGAATCAACGTGGGCAATTTTTTTCACAAAAAATACTACCACATGGACTGATATTTACTATAGATATACCTCAACGTTTATGTCTCATTTTTCTCAGTTATGATTTATTAGAATAAATAGAGCTCTTTTTTAAAAGTACACTAAAACATATATCAACTTTCTATGCCCAATTTAGGAATGTAAAGTTAAATGTGTTTTTACCTGCATGAAAGTTTACTGCTAAAGTGTGAATCCATAAACGTGTTTTGAAATTAACCTATAGGTTAATTTTCAGACTTTGTTAAAGCTGGTACATGTGTGGAGTGCATAGATGTATATGTTGAAGTAATTTAAAATCACAAGGGCCTAGGAACAACCTGCGGAAGAGGAGACGTGGTAGATTGTAAGGGTTGGAGAGAGATAGGGGTGAATCGTGAGGGAGACTACAGGAATATAGTCGGACTCCTAACTGCTCAAATGCCTGTGCATTACAACCTTCTCCAACTGGACCATGGGAAACTTTGGTTGTTCAAAATTTGAACAAAGATACTTGCAAAATGCACCAATTACCTAATGCATGACATACTAAGTAACATCAATGTTACCTGCAAAAACCACTGTGTTATTATATTATATAATCCCTTAAAAATAAAAAAAAATCTACCAAAAAAAATCAAATGAAATGAAGAAGAAAACGAGTAGAAAACATAAAATGACATTTTTTTTTCTTAGACAAGACGTAGTAAATGTAACTCTAGCTATCTCAGTCCATAAATGAATGCTGAATCACAAAGGTCCAACACTTCAGAAATCAGGGGATATACAGTTTCAAAACTTGTTTATACTTATATATATATATATATAATATATTGGTGTGTGTGTAGGTTCAAGGAACTTCACAGAAGATATGAATAAAAGAAATATAACCTGTGAAAAACATGACGTTGAATGAAATAACTAAAACAATTCAAACTATGAAATTAAAATTCAATAAAAACAACAAAAAAAAAAAAAAAAAAAAAAAAAAAAAAAAAAAAAAAAAAAAAAAAAAAAAAAAAAAAAAAAAAAAAAAAAAAAAAAAAAAAAAAAAAGAAAGTGGAGGAAATGGAAAAGAGAAGATCTTGAAGATAGGCTTGGGGAAATGGATCTCTTAATCAAATAAAATGTCAAGTCTAAAATAACCAAGGAATTAAAATTGTAAGACCTTTGGGACTGTAAAAAGATTACATCTAAGCCTCTTAGGTATAGAAGGAGAAGAAACACCAGTCAGAGGCACAGAAATCGTTTTAATAAAATAACTAGAACATTCCAAATCTAGGGAAAGAGATGCCTCTATCAATATAGAGGAGTGTACAGAATACCATTTAGACTGGACCAGAAAAGAAATACCCCATATCATATAACAGTCAAAACACTAAACCCACAGAACAAAGGAAAGTTATTTAAATTAACGTGAGAAAGATCAAGTTACATATAAAGTCAGCTCGATCAGAATAATGACTGACTTTTGAATGGAGACTATGAAAGCCAGACGAGCCCACTGTCCTAAAAGTCATTAAAGAAAACAGATTCCAGGCCAGACAAATAAAGTCAAGAAAACTATCAGTTACATGAGGAAGGAGAAAGAAAACATTTCCATGATAAATCATTACAAGGAATTAGGATGAAACCCCGCTCTAATAATCAATGGCGATACATGTTAGACGAGCAGATGAAAACCCTGAACTAGGGTAAGAATCAGTGAATTCTAACCTTCAGCCAAAGAGTTCTATGAAAATAACACTACAACAGTAGTGACATAACAGTAATCAATAAATATTTTCCCAATAATTATTCTCAATTGTAAGGGTCTTATCTCCCAATAGAAAGTCATGTATTAAATTATTGGAGTAGGAAACAGATTCATTGATTTCTTTGCATTGCAACTACCTTCTCTCACCATCAATTTCCGTATTCACCTTAGGGGAAAAAAAAGATGGGGGAAGATTCTAAAAAGAATGAAGAAATAAGCAGATGTAACTATTCTAATATCTGACCAATAGACTTCAAGCTTAAGTTTGCAGGATATAAGAAAGGTTACTTTATTCTCATTAAAGAAAAAAAATAATAACCCAGAATATATCACAATCATGAACATATAAGGTTCCACACACAGGGACATCCAATTTCATAAAATAAACTTTAATTAGCTTAAAATCAACAATTTAACTCATCCATGGCTTGTCCCGGATGACTTCATTACCTCCCTGTCATAAAGAGACAAAGCAACACAAAACTAAATAGGGAAACCCTGGAATTAAATGAAACTGGAAATCAAATGGATCCAACAAATACTACTTGCACAATATAACATAAAGACACTTTAAAAAATATACTTTCTTTCTGTGCAGCCTACAGAACTATCTCCAAAACTGACCACATCTTAGGACACAAGCAAGTGAATACAAATTTATAAAAATTGAAGGAAAAGCTAGTTATCAATGACAATAAAAATGAGAATATGTAGAGAAATTCATGGAATCTAAACAGCACATTATTACCTGAAAATTGGATCAAGGAAAAAAAAAAATCAAGAAGGCAATTTAATTTAAAAAGTCCTAGAAACAGTGTAAGGAAACTGGAAAACAAAAACATACTCAAACCTTAGCTGCATTGAAGCAAGCCTAAGAGGAAAATTTATATAGCATTAAGTGCCTACACCAGAAACCTTGAGAATTTCATATATAATTTATTGTGTTGTCTGAAGGTTTTGGAAATGAAGAAACAACATCTAGAAGGAATAGTCGAGAATTAGATAAATAAAATCAAGGGTCTAAATTCAATAAAAGAATAAGAGAACACAAGATCATCAATCAATGAAAACAAGGTGTTTCTTGAAATGATAAGATTGACAAAACTTTAGTCAATTACCAGAAAGAGGGCAGAGAGAAAAGAGAGAAACCCAATTTAGAAATCCCAAAAGATGTTATAAGAGAAACATGACACAGCCTGAGGAAATCAGTAAAGGGAAAGCTCTAAGGACATTACTTTAAAAATCTATATTCCAGAACTAGAAAAACCCCAAAGATATGGATGTTTCTATATATGTATAGCCTACCATAGTTAAATAAAAAATGTATAGCTAATTACCACAGTTTCAAACAACCCAAAGGCGATTTAGTTGTAATTAATTTAAAAATCCCAAATAAAAAAAAGCCTAGGACCAGCTGGATACAGTGAAGAATTGATTGTACAAAATCTTCACAGAAGATTTAATGTGAATACTCATGAAATCATTCCATGAAACAGAATTGGAATGAGCACTTCCAAATTCTTTTCTTATTGACGAAATATTCCCCTCATAACAAAATGTGAAAAACCCCCCAAAATGAAAATTTTGTTGTTTTCCATCTATATATATATTATATATATATATTATCTAATTATATATATATATATATTTATATTTTATTAATATAATATATCTTATATAATATAATATATATAATCAAAAATATATATATATATATATATTATATATATAATATATATATTCTATTAGTATATATATTATAAATATATTTTATATTATCTAATATAATTATAAATATATTATATATATACTTATTAATTAAAAAATATATTAATTAAAATATATATATTTTATTAAAAACCTATATATGTTTAATTAAAACATATATATATGTTATATTATTAGATATATATTATCTATATATATATACATATCTATAATCAGAGTCTGAACATAAGCTATAGGTTAATTCCAAAGAATGTTTGGATTCACATTTTAACAGTAATTTTGCATGCAGGCAGAATGAAATATAACTTTACATTCTCAGGTTACATAGGAAAGTTAAGTATGTTTTATTATACCTTTCAAAGAAGAGATTGCTTCTTTCTCATAAATCTTATAACTAAGGAAAATAGAGACATACACCTAAGTTATATCTATAGTGGCATCAGGCTTGACTTACATTAAGAATTTGGTGCTAGGGTCCACAAATGAGTATTGTTTTTCTTTCTGGGACTGTGTTTGAACTTCACTTGGCTAATGGCTTCTAGTATAATAATTAAACTGAACTGTTATACTCCTCAAACTAAAAATATGTAATTATATTTTAGAATATAATTGAAATTCTATGCTACTCTAATTCTGAACACATTGACTACTGGCAAAAAAACTATAATACCATGATTTAACAATAATGAGACATTTGTCAATGGTTCCTACAATGTGAGTTTGCCTTTCATTCTCTTTTGAAATTCTCCAATCCATACAGTCTTTCAACATAGTTTTGCTTCTTCTTACAGAAAGTGATGTTCATAAAATCTCTCTAAAAATGAACTTTGCATAGACCCATTTCACTGACGAACATAGATGCAGAAATGATCAGTAAAATATTCAGAAAGGAAAACAAATGACAAAACACATGAAGATTACCCAACATGATCAAGTCTGTTTCCACATATGATATTTCCACATATGAAAACTACTAAATGTCACCTTCACATAACCAGATTGCAAGGGGGGCAGAAAGAAGAACATTAATCATCTCACACTTGGGATCTTAGCAAAGACATGATCATTTTCTTAGATGCAGAAAAGGACTTTGACTCAATCCAACAATCATTCTTGAGACCACTCATATCTCACCAGGCGAGTTATTACTGTAGTTCACAGGATTCCTAGCTGGGTAAGGTTGATGAATAAATTTTTCCTTCCTTGTATCTTGCATACTTCTAGCACTATGAAATTTAGCCAGTGGAGATGAGGCTTTTGAATCATTACTAGCTTCATTCCTCCTGGTTTGTTCTACAGGTCAAGAACACAATGCCTTCAGCAATAGAATCCTACACCAAGTTCCCTGGGTAACAACAAAGAGCAGGTGCAATGGCCATTATTGTCTGAGGGTCTCCGGGCGACCTGACTAACCGTTTCAGAGAGAAGCGAGAAAAATCCGTTCCTGCCATTGCCTTTTTATTTGTTAATTAATGGTGCTCCCAATGTTAAATTAATTTTTTTCAATCTCTGTCTGAAGAATTCTGTTTGAATTTTAAGAGTTAATTCACTCTTTTGTAGATTGGCTTTGGTAGGGTAGCCAATTTCACAATATTAATCCTACTGATCCTTGATTATAGGAGGTCTTTCCATATTCTGGTTTCTTCTTCAATATCTTTTTTCAATGTCTTAAAATCTTTATTATAAAAGTCCTTCACCTAGTCTGTGTAATTTTTGGAAATCCCTTGGGTACCCTGGCCACACAACAACTTCTTAAAACAGAAGTAGAAGTTCTCCTGATAGTTCTTGTTCCTAAAATTCAGCTACTCTGGAATCCACCTCCCTGAAGGCTAGCCTTCATAAATTGAAAGACACTAAAGGAGGGGAGGGGATCCGGCTTGGAGTGCGTCAGCACCAGATGCCATCTGTGGTCCTGAGCAGCGGCAGGGCTCAGGCCCGCCCGCCACCGCTCCTCCAGGCAGGTAAACTCAGGGCATTGACCCATGGGTGCAGGACAATTGAATTGCCGAGTTGTGGCAAAGGGGGGACCCAGTGACTGGTGGACCTAGACCCGACTCCTAAATACTGCCAAAGCGTGGCTGTCCGGCTGGGTGGCCCCGCCCCCACCCCTTAGTCACACGTGGAGTGGATCCTGGCTTGGAAGTCAGGCGGCAGACGCCATATTGTGGTCCTGAGCAGGGAAGGGCTCGGGACCCGGACCGCCCCCACTGCTCCAGGCACTGGTACCGGGGCACGGCTCACGTTAGGAACCCCTCCCCCCCGCCAAACAACTGCCTTGAGGAGAGGGGAGAGGGGTGAGAGAGGAGAGAGAGATAGACAAAGAGAAAGAGAGAAAAACAAAACAAAAAAAAAAAAAAAAAAAAAATGAAAGCCTGAAAACTAGACACGTCAGCCCTCCATAACACACCGAGGAAGGAAGGAGGGCCCAAACGAGGCATTGGAAGGAGGCAAGCAAAATTAAACAAGTTTTTAGCCTTCAACAAACTGAAAAAGGCATTTGAGATTTGAAACACAAAAAGGAAACCCACATGACAGGGACACGAAGAAGAGACGTGGGAAAGGGGAAGGATAATTCTGCCCCAAGCTCTACCAACCCGGTAGGAGGAGAAGGAGAAGCTACAATTCGGATCCCCCTGGGAGGTGACCCCAGAAAGAAGAAGAACCAGGACCCTGACAGGAATAATTGCAGACCTATGGAGAAAAATTAAAGATTAAAGAAACTAAAGAAGAATTCAGAGAAGTAAGAGAGAGATGAAAAACTCAAAAAGGACCTCGAGGGATACAATGACCAACTAAAGGAAGAAAGAACTCGAGAAAGTTAAAAAGAGGGAGGAATGAAAAACTCACAACGGACCTAGAGGGATACAATAACAAACTAAAGGAAGAGATCGACAAACTCCAGAAAAGAACGAGCGTGGGGAGAAACAAAACAAACACATACGGACGTAGAACACACTGAAAAAAGTGAGGCCCAACCAATGAAAGTAAGGAGCACCAACGAAGAGATTGCGAAACTCATAAAGGACCTGGATCTATTCAGGAAATCACAGGATGAAATGAAAAAAGGAAATAGACCACTTATCCAACCAGGAAGAAAGAAAAGGAAAAAACGCACTCAGAAATAGGATGGGGAGGAAGCAGAACCAAAAGAATATCCGATCTGGACGAGATACAACACAGAGAGCAACTAAAAAACTCCAATAAAGATTATGAAAATTTAAAAATTACACACACAACTGGAAACAACCAGGAAAATATGAGACCACTATGACAGATCCTCAAACCTCTGCTCATGGGAATCGCGGAAAGGAGAAGAGAATAATCCCAAGAGAATTGTATTGATTAGATCTTCAACTGAATAATATATGAAAACTTCCCCAAACAAAAAGTAGACAAACCCCCATTTCAAATCACGACGCACACCGGACTCCAAATAGGACAAGATCAGAAAAGCAACTCCCCATGCCACATCAAGTCAAAATGCTAGATGCCCAAAGCAAAAAAGATAAATTTCCGAAGGCCACAAAAGAAAAACAAGTCACATCCAAAGGGAAACCCATCAGAATTAAAACTGACTTCTCGGCACAAACCATGAAAGCAAGAAAGAAGAACATGGAGCAAAGCATTACAGTGGTTAAAGGCTTATGGGGCTGCCAACCCCAGATACTTTACCCAGCAAAAATGTGAATTACAGTTGAAGGAGAGAAAAGAATCTTCCAAGACAAAAACAAGATGAAGCATACATGTCCCGAAAACCAACTCTCAGAAAATGCTTTTGAAGCAATTCAAAGGGCAGAAGAGGAGCAACTATCCTCACGCACCTAGGGAAAAGAAACTAATACACCATAACAAGGGAAGTAGAATCAGAGACTAAACGTCCAAATGGATTTTTAAATAAGGTGAAAGGAAAAAAAAAGAAAAAAAAAAAATCCCTCTTTCAATTATAACCTTAAAAATATTAATGGACTAAAAAAAATTAAAGGACTAAACTCCCCAAATCAAAAGACACAGACTGGAGAATGGATTAGGAAACAAAATCCCTCTATATGCTGTCTGCACGAGGAAGACACCATCTCAATTTCACCGGACAGACAACCAACTTAAGGTGAATGGATGGAGAAAGATATTTCCAAGCAAATGCTAACAAAAAGAAAGCAGGTGTGGCATCCTAATATCAGACACAATAGACTTTAAAGCAAAAGAAATCAAAAGCGACAAAGAGGCGCGGGCCATTATATCTTCATTAAAGTAACAATAGACGATGAAGATCTCACTATCATGAACATATATGCACACATTGCCCGACACCAAACTTTGTAAATTCTTCAGGATCTCAAGCTCAGATTAACCCCAGGCACACTCATAGTAGATGGACCACTCCCCACTAAGTTCCTTTCGACAGATCCCACAGGACAACGGGATATTAAATAGAGAGGAGACATCTGAAACTGCCTGATATAAACACAAAGGACCCTCACAGACACTATGAATATTCCACCCCAACACACCAGAGAATCCACTTTCTCCTCAGCACCCCATGGACCATCCTCCAAAATACATCCTATCCTGGCACACAGGGAAAGGGAAAAAACTCAACAAATACAAAAAGATTGAAATAATCTCATGCATTCTTTCAGACCACAGTGCAATTAAACTCAATCTCCACCAGGATAAGCTTTACTAAATACAAGAACACATGGAGACTAACAACACTCTCCTGAACACTGAATGGGTCAAGGAAGGAACAACGAAAGAAATCAAAATATTCCTGGAACTGACTTGCCAATGATAATACCACACAGCAAAACCTATGGGACTTTTTAAAAGCAAGTCTAAGAGGGAAGGGCGAGGAGAGATGGGATGAAATGAAAAGAGAAAAGAGAAAAAAAAAAAGGCAGAAAAGAGAGACAAGAGAAAAAAAAAAAAAAAAAAAAAAAAAAAAAAAAAAAAAAAAAAGAAAAAAAAAAAAAAAAAAAAAAAAAAAAAAAAAAAAAAAAAAAAAAAAAAAAAAAAAAAAAAAAAAAAAAGACTAAAGCTATAGGGAGACCCTGTCTCGAAAACACACACACAAAAAAAGACTGAAAATGAGCCTACCATTTGTTTTTGTTTTTTTTAAATGATACCACTGTTAGTGTCTTTTTTTAAATTTTATTTATTTATTTCCATATGTGTATGAATGTATTGTCTGCATGCAAGTCTGTGCACCCGTGACGTGCAATGCCGCGGAGGTCAGAAGAGGGTGTCGGACTCCCCTGGAACTGGAGTTCTCCTGTCATTGGAGTTTCAGACGGCTCTCGGCTGCCATGTGGGTGCTGGGGATCGAACCCGGGTCCTCTGCAAGAGCGGTCGGCCCTCTTAACCGCTAGGCCAACTCTCCAGCCCTGAGCCTACCATTTGAACTAGTCATACCACTCCTGGGTATGTATCCAAAGGATTCACCCTATTGCAGACATGCACAACCATGTTCATTGATTTATTTTCACAATAGCGAAGAGCTGGAAGCAACCAAAGTGTCCCGCAACTGATGAGTGGATAATGAAATGGAGTTCTATGTAATGGTAAAGAAAATTGACATCATGAAATTTGCAAGTAAATGGATGGAGCTAGAAGTAATTATGTTGAGTGAAGTAACAGTCTCAGAAAAACAAAAGAGTTATGGTGTTCCACACTTGTGGATCCTAGTACCAAAGCATTGTATGGAAGTCAAAGTGGGCAATTTTTTTCATAAAAATAATACCACATTGACTGATATTACTATAGATATACCTCAAAGTTTATGTCTCCATTTTTCTCAGTTAAGATTTATGAGAATAAATAGAGCTCTTTTTTAAAAGTACATCAAGACATATATCAACATGCTATGCAATTTAGGAATATAAAGTTAAATGTGTTTTTACCTGCATGAAAGTTTACTGCTAAAGTGTGAATCCATAAACGTGTTTTGAAATTAACCTATAGTTTATTTTCAGACTTTGTTAAAGCTGGTACATGTGTGGAGTGCATAGATGTATATGTTGAAGTAATTTAAAATCAAAAGCCCAGGGAACAAACTGCGGAAGAGGAGGCGTGGTAGATTGTAAGGGTTGGAGAGAGATAGGGGTGAATCGTGAGACTACAGGAATATAGTCTGGACTCCTAACTGATCAAAATGCCTGTGCATACAACCTTCTCCAACTGGACTATGGGAAACTTGGGTTGTTCAAAATTTGGACATAGATACTTGCAAAATGCACCAATTACCTAATTGCATGACATACTAAGTAACATCAATGTTATCTGCAAACAACTGTGTCATTATATTATAGAATCCCTTAAAAATAAAAAAAATCTACCAAAAAAAATCAAATGAAATGAAAGAAAAAAGAAAGTAGAAAACATAAAATGACATTTTTTATTTTATTAGACAAGAAGTAGTAAATGTAACTCTAGCTATCTCAGTCCATAAAATGAATGCTGAATCACAAAGTCCAACACTTCAGAAATCAGGGGATATACAGTTTCAAAAATTGTATATATATATATATATATATATATGTGTGTGTGTATGTTCAAGGAACTCAAAGAAGATATGAATAAAAGAATATACACTGTGAAAACATGACAGTTGAATGAAATAACTAAAACAATTCAAAACATGAAATTAGAATTTAATAAATGGATAGAATATCTGAAGAAAAGCAAAACTGAAATAAAACTAGACATAAAAAATCAGGACCTCAAACAAAATGCTTATGAGAAAGAAAGAAAAAAGGAAGTGGAGGAAATGGAACAGAGAATACCAGATCTTGAAGATAGGCTTGGGGAAATGGATCTCTTAATCAAATAAAATGTCAAGTCTAAAATAACCAAGGAATTAAAATTGTAAGACCTTTGGGACTGTAAAAAGATTACATCTAAGCCTCTTAGGTATAGAAGGAGAAGAAACACCAGTCAGAGGCACAGAAAATAGTTTTAATAAAATAATAGAACATTTCCAAAATCTAGGGAAAGAGATGCCTCTATCAATATAGAGGAGTGTACAGAATACCATTTAGACTGGACCAGAAAAGAAATACCCCATATCATATAACAGTCAAAACACTAAACCCACAGAACAAAGGAAAGTTATTTAATACTGTGAGAAAGATCAAGTTACATATAAAGTCAGCTCGATCAGAATAATGACTGACTTTTGAATGGAGACTATGAAAGCCAGAAGAGCCCAATGTCCTAAAAGTCATTAAAGAAAACAGATTCCAGGCCAGACAAATAAAGTCAAGAAAACTATCAGTTATAACTGAAGGAGGGAGAAAATTTTCCATGATAAATCATATACAAGGAATTTATGTGCATGAAACCAGCTCTAATAATCAATGGGATACCATGGTTAGAAGAGAAGATTGAAAACACTGAATAGGGTAAGGAATCAGTGAATTATAACCAGTCAGCCAAAAGAGTTCTATGAAAATAACACTACAACAGTAGTGACATAACAGTAATCAATAAATATTTTCCCAATAATTATTCTCAATTGTAAGGGTCTTATCTCCCAATAGAAAGTCATGTATTAAATTATTGGAGTAGGAAACATGATTCATTGATTTCTTGCATGCAAATACCTTATCTCACCATCAATGGTCAGTATCACCTTAGGGGAAAAAGATGGGGGAAGATTTTCTAAACAAAGAAAATGAAGAATAAGCAGATGTAACTATTCTAATATCTGACAATAGACTTCAAGCTTAAAGTAGTCTGAAGATATAAGAAAGGTTACTTTATTCTCATTAAAGAAAAAAATAATAACCCAGAATATATCACAATCCTAAACATTTAAGTTGCACACACAGGGACATACAATTTCATAAAAAGAAACTTTATTAGCTTTAAAATCACCCATTAACTCATACATGCTTGTCCTGGATGACTTCATTACCTCCCTGTCATAAAGAGACAAAGCAACACAAAACTAAATAGGGAAACCCTGGAATTAAATGAAACTGGAAATCAAATGGATCCAACAAATACTACTTGCACAATATTCCACACAAACACTAAAAAATATACTTTCTTCTGTGCAGCCTACAGAATTATCTCCAAAATTGACCACATATTAGGACACAAAGCAAGTGAATACAAATTTATAAAAATTGAAGGAAAAGCTAGTTATCAATGACAATAAAAATGAGAATATGTAGAGAAATTCATGGAATCTAAACAGCACATTATTACCTGAAAATTGGATCAAGGAAAAAAATCAAGAAGGAAATTTAAAAAGTCCTAGAACTGTAAGGAAAATGGAAACAAAACATACTCAAACCTTAAGATGCATTGAAGGCAGTCCTAAGAGGAAAATTTATAGCATTAAGTGCCTACACCAGAACATTAGAGACATCTCATATATAATTTAATGTGTGTCTGAAGGCTTTGGAAAATGAAGAACAACATCTAGAAGAATAGTCGAGAATAGATAAATAAAATCAAGGTCTAAATTAAATAAATAGAAATAAGAAAAACAAGATAATAAATCAATGAAAACAAGGTGTTTCTTGAAATGATAAGATTGACAAAACTTTAGTCAAATTAACAGAAAGAGGGAGAAACCCAAATTTAGAAATCCAAAGATGGTAAGAGAAACATGACAACAGGCCCTGAGGAAATTCAGAAAGCTCTAAGGACATACTTTAAAAATCTATATTCCACTGAACTAGAAAACCCCAAAGATATGGATGTTTCTATATATGTATAGCCTACCATAGTTAAATAAAAATGGTATAGCTAATTTACACAGTTTCATAACAACCAAAGGGATAGTTGTAATAATTTAAAAATATCCCAAGTATAAAGAACCTAGGACCAGCTGGATACAGTGAAGAATTGATTGTACAAAATCTTCACAGAAGATTTAATGTGAATACTCATGAAATCATTCCATGAAACAGAATTGGAATGAGCACTTCCAAATTCTTTCTATGAAGAATTACCCTAATAACAAAATGTGAAAAACTCCCAAAATGAAAATTTTTGTTGTTTTCCATATATATATATATTATATATATATATTATCTAATTATATATATATTATATATTTATATTTTATTATATATAATATATTATATAATATATATATATAATAAAATATATATATATATATATTATATATATATATATATATTTAATATATATATTATAAATATATTTTATAATTATATATATATAATTATAAATATATTATATATATAATTATTTAATTAAAAAATATATTTAATTAAAATATATATATTTTAATTAAAACATATATATGTTTAATTAAAACATATATATATGTATATATATATATATGTATATATATATATATATATACATATATATATATCAGAGTCTGAAAATAAGCTATAGGTTAATTCCAAAGCATGTTTGGGATTCACATTTTAACAGTAATTTTGCATGCAGGCAGAAAGAAATATAACTTTACATTCTCAGGTTACATAGAAAGTTAATGTATGTTTTATTATACTTTCAAAGAAGAGATCGATTCTTTCTCATAAATCTTATAACTTGGCAAAATAGAGGCATAAACTTTAAGTTATACCAATAGTAGCATTAGGCTTGACTTACATATAAGAATTTGGTGCTAGGGTCCACAAATGAGTATTGTTTTTCTTTCTGGGACTGTGTTACTTCACTTGGCATAATGGCTTCTAGTATAATAATTAAACTGAACTGTTATACTCCTCAAACTAAAAATATGTAATTATATTTTAGAATATAAATTTGAAATTCTATGTCTACTATAATTCTGAACATTGACTACTGGCAAAACTCTATTACCATGATTTAACAATAATGAGACATTTGTCAATGTTACTACAATGTGAGTTTGCCTTTCATTCTCTTTTGAAATTCTCCAATCCATACAGTCTTTCAACATAGTTTTGCTTCTTCTTACAGAAAGTGATGTTCATAAAATCTCTCTAAAAATGAAATTTGTATACCAATATCACTGACGAACATAGATGCAGAAATGATCAGTAAAATATTCAGAAAACAAATGACAAAACACATGAAGATTACCCAACATGATCAAGTCTGTTTCCACATATGATATTTCCACATATGAAATTCAATAAATGTCAACTATCACATAAACAGATTCAAGGGCAGAAAGAACATAATCATCTCACACTTGATCTTAGCAAAGAACATGATCATTTCATTAGATGCAGAAAAGGACTTTGACTCAATCCAACAATCATTCTTGAGACCACTCATATCTCACCAGGCGAGTTATTACTGTAGTTCACAGGATTCCTAGCTGGGTAAGGTTGATGAATAATTTTTCCTTCTTGTATCTTGCATAACTTCTAGCACTATGAAATTTAGCCAGTGGAGATGAGGCTTTTGAATCATTACTAGCTTCATTCCTCCTGGTTTGTTCTACAGGTCAAGAACACAATGCCTTCAGCAATAGAATCCTACACCAAGTTCCCTGGGTAACAACAAAGAGCAGGTGCAATGGCCAGTAGGTTCTGAGGGTCTCTGGGAGACCTGACTAACAGTTTCAGAGAGAAAAATCCGTTCCTGGCATTGCACTTTTATTTTGTTAATTAATGGTGCTCCCAAATGAAATTAATTTTTTTTCAATTTCTGTGAAGAATTCTGTTTGAATTTTAAGAGTTAATTCACTCTTTTGTAGATTGGCTTTGGTAGGGTAGCCAATTTCACAATATTAATCCTACTGATCCTTGATTATAGGAGGTCTTTCCATATTCTGGTTTCTTCTTCAATATCTTTTTTCAATGTCTTAAAATTTTTATTATAAAAGTCCTTCACATCATCTGTGTAATTTTGGAAATCTCTTGGGCTACCCTGGTCAACAACTTAAACAGAAGTTTCTCCTGATAGTTTCTTGTTCTATAAAATTCAGCTACTCCTGGAATCCACCTCCCTGAAGGCTAGCCTTCATAAATTGAAAGACACTAAAGGAGGGGAGGGGATCCTGGCTTTGGAGTCAGCACAGATGCCATATTGTGGTCCTGAGCAGGGCAGGGCTCAGGACCAGCCCGCCACCGCTCCAGGAAGGTAAACTCAGGGCATTGACCCATGGGTGCAGGACAATTGATTTGCTGAGTTGTGACAAAGGGGACCCAGTGACTGGTGGACCTAGACCCGACTCCTAAATACTGCCAAAGCGTGGCTGTCCGGCTGGGTGGCCCCGCCCCCACCCCGTAGTCACAAGTGGGAGTGGATCCTGGCTTTGGAGTCAGGCGCAGACGCCATATTGTGGTCCTGAGCAGGGAAGGGCTCAGGACCAGACCGCCACTGCTCCAGGAAGGTACCGGGGCACGGGCTAAGTTAGGAACCCCCTCCCCCCCGCCAACAACTGGAATTGAGGAGAGAGTATCCAGTGGATTAAGAAAACATTCAAAACAGGAAAGGAAGAGACTTTCAGTATCCAATATATAAACAAAAGTGAAAGCCTGAAAACTAGACAAGTCAGCCCTCCATAAACAACGAGGAAGGAAGGAGGGGGAAAAAAAGAGGCATTGGAAGGAGGCAAGCAAAATAAAACAAGCTTTCAGCCTTCAACAAACTGAAAAGGCATTTGAGATTTGAATCACAAAAGGGAAACCCACATGCCAGGGAGACAACGAAGAGACAACATGGGAAAGCACCAAGCTCTACCAACCCAGTAGGAGAGAGCTACAATCGGATCCCCCTGGAGGTGACCCCAGAAACAGACCTTACAGGAATAATTGCAGACCTATGCAGATAAATTAAAGAACATAAAGAAGAATTCAGAGAAGTAAAGAGAGAGAATGAAAAACTCAAAAAGGACCTAGAGGGATACAATGACAAACTAAAGGAAGAACTCAGAGAAGTAAAAAGAGAGAATGAAAAACTCAAAAAGGACCTAGAGGGATACAATAACAAACTAAAGGAAGAGATCGACAAACTCCAGAAAGAACGAGAGAGAGAAA